>JAJOZX010000363.1:1057500-1260000 GCA_023014485.1 Bathynomus jamesi | reverse complement strand
ATTTATATAATACAAAGATTAATAACGGAATAATATATGCGAGTCTAATGATGTATTAGGAAATGGGTTTATTTCTAAGTAAATGAGAGCTAAATACTGAACTTATATACGAAGATATCAATTGAGACTATAGACACATTTGCGGGCCAAGATACCCGAACTGACGTCATTCTGTCCACGTAACACTGCCGATTAAATGCATTATATCAACAAGTTATTACGGGTTAGATTAGCACGGGTTAGGTTAGGTTGGGTCAATAAAATTCCCCTGTCAACTAAATGGACACTGGTCCAAGATGCCCACATTTTCCGAGCACATATTACTAGACTAATTCAGAGTCTGACTAAAGTTTAGGAGAGTTTTCATTTGATTAAAACTTAAACACGTTTGTTCAGTTTACAGAGAGAGGCTGTAAACATGAGGACCGACGAGAATTTGTGATACCGAATACATCGAAGATAATTTGTATTGTGTAAAAACTTGAAAGAACATCTGTTACAAATCAAATTTAGAGTTCTTTTCAGTGTCATTTTTGCAATCTCATAGCTTTCCTATATATAGTTTCGGAAAAAAGTTCGCCTATAAACATAAAAAATAAGGAATTTCTAATTGGTTGTATTTTCTTTTTCTTTTGACATTTTACTCATTTTGGTGACTAATAATTTTTTTTTTTCTTAAGTCATTACTGATTAGAAATTTTCTTCTATTTTTTTTAGAAGTATGTTTTTATGCGAATTTTTTTCCGAGCAAAAAGTATGTCGTATTTGCGTTAACTTCGCGTGTACAGAATCTAAAATTTCTCTTACCTATATTTATTTGCTTTAACACAGCAGCAGTTTTGATATTCCTTCCTTATTATGTCTGATTCCTCGCATAGAGAAGTACATGGCGACGCTGAAATCAGAATCATGCGTCTCCGCAAATTTTTTAAACTTTCTTATACATCCTCTTTCAGTACATTTTCTGTCAGAAGACTGGCGGGAGAAAAAGAGCTTTGTCTATCCTAACTGTGCTATTACTATTTTTCCTATGTGAAAGCTTTACATGTTTACTCGTATAAGTGATAGCATGGTATGTGAGCGCTCAGATAATTTTCACCAAGTTCTTCATCTGTCTCCTTCTTAGAGCTTCTTTCCTTTTTGGGCTAACCCGAAGTGGATCTTCGGGTCTTTATTAGTCTGTAACATCCGTAACGCGTCTTAAAAAGACGCGTTGATAAGGGGAGGAACTTATTAAGACGGACAGTATCGCCAGTGTGTGTTAAGTTATTTAACCTTGCATCATTATTTACATCAACTAAAGAGTAAGGGTGACAACAAAGAACCTTGGTTTACCCCACAACCAAAACTATTCTGCCAAAATATGCTCCCATTTGATCATAAAAGTTTGTTGTAAATGCGCGAAAACTTCAATACACCCAATATAATGTAATATTATTTTCTTATACTAATTAAATGTTGAGATTAACTCTATCATGTGCCGTAACTTTTTGAGATCTAATTAACAAATGTATGTAGAATGTAATAATAGAGTTGTTTAACCTCCTTCGCAACATCTAAGGTCATATGGCGGAGGGGACTTACAGCTTCACGTGGGATCCGAACCACGGGTCGCTAGATAATCTGGACGCGGGGAACGGTTTCGCATCTAACTACTCTCCCGACCCAATATCTCTTAACTTCACTGCGCGACGGGAAGCAGCGTTACGACATTGGCCACGAAGTAGCCCATAATTCTATGTAGGTAAATGAGTTTTCGTCATACCTATTCACAACAACCGCCTTCAAAATACAAATTCAAATTCTGATTCTCGTCTTTATGTTTGTTTTAAGAAGACTTTTTCTTTTAAGTCAGACTGATTAATACAATAATTCCCAAACTGGAGTTGACGAAAATGTTAAGAATAATGTACGCATTATTGTGCATTATGTACATTACTTTTCCCTCCCCCTTCGACCCTCTACAAGAAAAAAAAAGAGAGTCTATTCAACATCTGGAAACAAAGAGCTCGGGTGGTCCACAGAAAGAAATTGTTTGGGAACCGCTGAATAAGGGATGACCATACAGTGTATATAATCTGTATAAGAAAATGAAGGAATTTTGTCAGCATTTTAGAGAAGCAGGAAACTACTGTTCCAATAAACCTGTAATTATTACTGTACAGGTGTCACTAAATTTTTTAAAGTATTACTATATAATATATGAGTTAATCTGTGAAACCAGTCATTTCACGTAATGCCTAAAAATTTCAGGCATTTCGCGAAATTCGATTAACCCTTAAACATAGGTAATAAGCATTACTAATCTAACCATACCAACGTACTCTAACCTAACCAACTTAACCAACCTAACCTAACTTAACTTTACCGAACCTAACCTTCACGGAGTCATTAATCGCTTAATCGAATTACGCGAAATGGCTAAAATTTGTAGGCATTACGTGAAACGACTGGTTTCACAGATTGATTGTAACATATATATAATATATATAAAGGTTGGGGGGCGATTACTTTGAAAAATAAGCGATTACTTTGAAAAATAAGCGATTACTTAGCATCTTCATGATTACGATTCCACACTTTTTATATGTAATTGATTACGTTTACGTTGGAAAAGTAATCATGATTACTTTCGATCACTTTTTTAATAATCCCTGAAAAATGAAGCCTCAATTTTCGATAATGTGATTTCATGATCCTATTTATTGTCATTATAATACATATACTTGTATAAATATAAATTAAAACAAAATAAAAATATATATAAATATATATTTGTAATTTTTATTTGAATGAACGCATAATTTGCTCATCAAATTCATCAATATTTAAAAACATTCACGGTTCCTAAACTACTCGGTTTAATTAGTGACATCCTCTTTACAGAGTCTTAATTTAACTGTTACTACGTAACGCGCTTGTTACATCGCGCTATCAGGAGGCAAAAGTAAGAAAACAGACACAAACGAGAGTTGATCAAAAGTCACCGAAATTATCGCTAAATTGATCAAGAAATCGATGAAATTTAGACATGCCACTTCCTGGACAAAATCCACTTAACTGCCCTTGCTAGGCCGCCTCGCAATGTCATTTAAGGTGGTCAACGAGACTCAAAGCATATTTCTTCGCCTGAAGGTGAAAATGTTTTTATCACACTCGGACACGTTTTGAACCTACATCATGATTACATCACCTATTTTGCCTGTAATCGATTACGATTACATTTTTTTCCATGATTACTGATTACACACGATTACTTCAGAATTTGTAATCGATTACGGATGATTACAATTACGATTACTGATTACCCCAACCCCAAACGATATATATATATATATATAATATATATATTAATATATATATATTATATTAATATATATATATATATATATATATATACACACATATATATATATTAGTTTTAAGTACATATTGACAATGAGAGGTCACTGTCGTCAAAAATACTAAAGGAAAACAATGCGCATATGGCACTTTTTGTTATAAATACGAGTCATTACAAAAATATTATTTCAGACATTTGTGATGAAAAAAAAAAAAAATAATATTATTATTATTAAATTATTATTATTATTAGTGATGTAAATTTCCATTTCTCTCCTATTGCAGTGCAAGATGGCGTCACGCTATAGGCAAAAGCAGTTTTAAAAGAACCTCTCTATTCCATTCATCCATCAACGAACCCAGAACGATTAAACAAAAAAATGATGAAAAACAACATCTCTGACTCGACATTTAACCACATGACATAAAAAAATGAAGTAAAATAACATCCACACAATCTAAACATGTCATAAATTATGTGGCACAATTTATTTTCAATGCGTCCGGAGTCCGGATGGTTGGCATCCCATCCTCTTTACCGTACGCCGACCGTATACCCCCGATCGAGACGGTGAGGGTCCCGTTATTGTCGTGACCTCTGCCGGGGTATGAGGACCCTGAGGGACTCAATTTGGCTCTCAGAGAGGAAACAAGCTGATGAGAGGTACAAAGGCCTCTCAAGAGGATACGAGTAATTTGGGTTAATAAGTTGTATGCTGCGAGAAGCCATAACATATATATATATATATATATATATATATATATATATATATATTATATATATATATATATATATTATATATATATGAACGGTTCATAATATGAATACTAAACTTAACTGAAGAGTAATTTTTTTTTTTAAACTTAATGCATTTCAAAAGCTCAAAAATGGAAATTTCACAGACATAAATTTAGGAATTATAAAAAAAAAAAATATTTTTTCTTTTGTGGTTCTTAATACGAATATATATATATATATATATATATTAATATATATATATATATATAATATATATATATCTATATATATAATATATATATATATAAGTGGATAAACAATTTTCTTACAAAACAAATTTATGGGCGCTTGAACAAAGCAAAGACAAATCGATGTGGAAATGGGTGTTGGGGGAAGCGTGGACCTGTGAGTAAATGGGGTGGGGAAAAAGGGGCTGATTCATTGTCTCATTTCATGAATATTCATTAATTTGTATACGAGTATTAAAGATTTAATTCGTCGAAATGGATTTTATAAACTTAACCGAGTAAACTGGGGGCCATTCCCTGTTCAGAATCGACGCAATCGAGTCGATGATATTAAATTTTATTTTGACGGGGTACGGGGGTAGCGGGGTAGGGGAAAAGGGGTAGGGGAAAATTAGTTATTAGTACTCCGAACTATGAAAGATTTTGCGGGGTATGGATTAATTATTTTTGTAACTACCCCGACCAATAATGACGAGGCGCTAATTATGGATTGAGAAATGATAGATCTTTCAGAGTTATAATAAAAGAGGGATCAATGATCTCATTAAAGAGAATGTTAAATGGATCATAATTATAGATTTCGTATCAAGAGATCCGTCCGGGATCTACGCATCATTTGATTTCTATATAGGGTAATTATATATTAATATTATTAATATTATTTTTCCTTAACAACTATGGGTTTTTTTCTCCGAAAATTTATATTGACACTCCACATCTTTTTATGCATTAGTTAAGGCATAACAAAAACCCTAACATTAAGTTAGAGTAATTACAATGACTTGTATTGAAGACAATGTTGTCACGCCTTAAGTGGATAACGCGTAACAAAATTACCCTCAAATTAAAGCACGGTATAACTATCATCATTTGCTTCAAAGGTTTCATGAGCGCCCTCAAATTAACCCATAATAATTATCATAATGTAAGGGCATTTTTCTTAGGCCTTAACTAACATATATATATATATATGTTTTTAATTTTAATTATATATACAGAAAACTTCACATCAGTCTTAACCCATATAATAGTCATAGTATTTGTATGGTATGACGTTAGAACCTATTTTTGACAAATTTTTCTGAGATATTTTACAGCTTTTCCTACGACAGAACAGATGAAATGCCAGAGGGGAAAAAGACAATCTTTTTCTCATCAGTCTATGAAGGAAACACGAGTTAGATTATATATCAAATTGTTTGAAAAACGTAAACGAAAATTTTCTTAAATTGAATCTTCTGCTATCGAAGTGTGTTTCATAATAGTTACCGTAACTAATGATGTCGAGTTACAAGGAATTACAAGGTAAAGAAGTACCTCAAAAGGCCTTGCGGCCCATACCGAGGTGGTACCAATGGCAACGGGTGCCAGGGAAAATTTTCTACACACTCAAATAGTGTGCAAGATTTGGTCTAACCTTTCCTTGAAATGATCCACAGAGGAACTGTTCACAACTTCTGAAGGTAACCTGTTCCACGTGTCACAGATCTTATAGGTAAATTAATTCCCACACACACTAGTCCTAAACCGTTTCAAATCCAACTTCCAACCATTGTTGCGAGTTGGGTTATCATTTAAACTAAACATGCTTCTAAAATCGACATCGTTGAACCCGCGTAACAGCTTGAAAACCTCGATGAGTTGCCCGCGCAGCCTCCGAATTTCCAGCGAAAACAAGTTCAGGGCGCGTAAGCGTCGATTGTAGTTGTAGCCCATATGCCTAACGGAAGGGATTAACTTTGTGGCCCTCGCCTGCACTCGCTCCAGCCTCTCAATATCTTTCCTGAGGGTGGGCGACCAGAACTGCACAGCATACTCCAGGTGCGGCCGAACAAGGGAATTGTACAGAGAGCGCATAATCTCCTTGTTCCGAAACTGAAATTGCCTCCTGATATAACCCAACAGCTTCTGGGCTTTCTTTTCCACCTCTACGCACTGTTTTGTAAACTTAAGGTCGCTGCTAATTACCACACCCAAGTCCTTTTCCAAATCAGTGGTCTCGATATTACTCCCCAACATCGAGTAGTCCGACTTGGGATTGGCGTAGCCAATGTGCATCACCTTGCATTTACCTAAGTTAAACGGCATTTGCCATTTTTCGGACCACTCTCCTATCCTACCTAGGTCTGCACGCAGTTGCTCGATCGCTTCGGGCGTCCCAACATTGGCCCCAAGCTTGGTGTCATCAGCGAATTTGGCGATCCGACTGACGATGCCAGCGTCGATATCATTTATGTAGAGAGAGAGAGAGAGAGAGAGAGAGAGAGAGAGAGAGAGAGAGAGAGAGAGAGAGAGAGAGAGAGAGAGAGAGAGAGAGAGAGAGAGAGAGAGAGAGAGAGAGAGAGAGAGAGAGAGAGAGAGAGTACAATTCCATATCTTTTTGCATATTTAATATGCGAAATAAGAGACTTTTATGTGAAGACGTCTCTATCGATGACCCCACCATTTTTACATTTTTTATCCGACGTAAGTATTAAAACTTAGATTTTCTTATTTATTGTATCTGAAATCGTGAACAGTTGTGTGGGCTGCGTCGTGGCCAATGTCGTAACACCGTTTCCCCTCCCTCAGCGAAGTTAAGCGACATTGCGTCTGGGTTGTAAATGGATCGAAGATGATCGTCCTCGTTAAAATTATGTAGCGACCCACGATTCGGACCCCGCGTAAAGCTATAGGTCCTCTCCGTCGTATAACTTTAGATGTTGCGAAGAAGATTAAACAACGTCATTATTACGGTTATTAAAGATTTGTATACCATAACTATTATGAATTATGGATGCCTCCTTCAATACTAGATTGACTTTTTTATTTATTAGAAGCGGAGTTTCATGGGCTAGTTGAGGTTTGTTGAATTACAGGCTCAGCAACCAAGCCAAAACCATCGATATCAGCGTTTCCCTAACCTTTTCCGTCTCTAGGCACTCGAATGCCATCTGGTTTTCTTTCGCGGCACCCAGTAGGATGTTTGTCTCCTACTGTTCAACATCCAGCTACCCGCCACCTCTAACTACCAACAACGCGTAACTTCAAACTCAGTCTATACAGTTTCCTTATGGAATACAATTCTCATAAATATGAGACAGTCTTTATCGCTAACTTTATTTCGCAAATCAGTAAATAAGTAAACAAATCAGTAAGCTCCTATTGATTATAAGTTCATTATTGCCATTATTATATTAGTAATTAGGTTCCTGTTTTATAATCAACTATTTCAAATATGCTAATTTCATTAAACACTTTTAATTTAATAATTTATCCTAGTTTTTTTTTTTTATTAAGCATCATTATTATTTTCTTTTCTACTAAATATACAAGTGATCATTTTACTTAAAATTGTGTAAAATAATCAAACACTACTTTTGTAAATTTTGTAATTTTGTTAATAATAATAATAATAACACTTCTCTTATGTAATAAATAAACTGAATCCCATTAATTTTGCCTAAAAAGCTTCCATGCTTCCAACGGTAGATTCAGATTAGAATACTCTGAATATATGACTGGCGTATCAAATATCTAAATTATACAGATAAATGTTAAGAACTATTATAAAACGTTATGTAACTCGTATTCTTTTTCTGAATAAAGGTTTCTGTTTGGCGTTTGTTTGTTTGTTTGTAAAAATGGTGAATATTTTATTTCATTCGAAATTTGCATAAATTCAGTAACTTTTAAATTTTCAATTAATTATGTTTGTCATTTTGGCAAAATTTGGCGGCATCCTACGGAGGCACTCGTGGCATACCCCGTTGGTAAACATTGATCTATACGATTCACTCTGCATATATATATATACTCTCGTACTTCTATTTTTCACGGGGAAAATGGAAATAAAATAAGGAACAAAATGGAATCGCATTCAAAATAAACTCCCTTCAAATACAAACCCGTTCAAAATTCTCCTTTCAGATTTGAAGAAACGCTTTCAAAACGTGTCAGAATGAAGACATAAAAATTCTATTTCAATGAACTTCGAAAACGTTATAAAACGTTTACTTTATAAAATTAAGTGTTAATATATAACTGTTAATAATTTGTTAATAACGTTCCTGCGAAACCAAAATAAAAAATAAACCAAAAGAAATTCTTGCGAGAGTTCTCAATGCAACTCGATTTAACACGTTTTCTTCCCAATCAACCCACTCCAACAAACTCTTTTTTTTCTTTTTTTTAATCACGAATCGATCCCAATCCGGAGGACCTTAAAAACTTTATCTAAAATTCCCCACCAATGGGGTCGGGGGTCGTGTAGCGTCGAAAATGTATCTCAAAACTAAGCGGACAAATCTTAAACGTAAAACCCAATGAATGAACCGAGCAGAACGTAGTAACGAAAACAGAAAATAATCCTATCTTTTACGATATCCAAAGAAGAGGACTCGTCTCCTTATACATCCGTATTATAAGAATGCGTATTGTTTATTTCGATATTTACTTCCAAAATTATCAGACTGTATACGGTACACCATACGGTAATACCGACAATACGGTAGGCGTTATTATTAACAATACACAATTTACTTCGTTGTAAAGAAAAATACGAAAGAATAATTAATTATTATCATCTTATACGCAAAAAATAAATGCTCATCTTCCATGTCAGACGCTTTTCACAATTATAAACACTATTAATTTATATGACATCAACATTTCAATATATATATATATATATATATATATATATATATATATATATATATATATATATATTATATATATATGTATATATATATATATAGGGTGGGCCGTAAGTTTCCATACATAGGAAAAATTAAACGTTTGTTTTTATGTTTCAGATACCCTAAGAATATGCGTTTGACGAAAGAGCAACGAATTGAAATCATACTGATGGCTGGGTCGGGAAGCAGTCGCATGGTTGCAATGAACTTTAACAGACAACATGGAACGAACATCACACACGACACTGTGGCAAAACTTATTAACAAGTTTCAGAAAAACTGGAAATGTTGCAGATCAACCGCGAAGTGGTCCAAGACGTACAGCCACCGATGAAGACACAACAGCTACGATACTTACAGCGCTTACACGGAGTCCCAGAAAAAGTACACGACGGTTGTCTGCAGAAAGTGGTGTCAGCAGATCGAGTATCAGGCGCATTTTGAAAGCAAACAAATGGCATCCATACAAATTGCATATGGCACAGCATTTGAGTGAAGACGACCCGATAGACGGATGGATTCTGTGAATGGGCATTAACCAAAGTGAACGAGGATGCAAACTTTTCAACTAAGATCTTGTTTATGATGAAGCAATTTTTACGTCAATGGAGAGGTTAATCGGCAAAACATACGTTATTGGAGTAATGCTAACCTAACTGGCTGAGTCCGACGAAGATGCAAAGTGCCGTAAAGTGATGGTGTGGGCCGGGATATGGGGTGACAGAATTATTGGACCAATTTTTGTCAGTGGAAATCTTTAATGCCGAAAGGTCTTAACATGTTGCAAGAAGAGATTTTCCCATCCCTGCTAAACGAGGAAGGTAACTTCCAGTTTACTTCCAGCAAGATGGAGCCACCTCATTATGGTCTTCACGTGCGTCGGTATTTGGATCAGCAGTTTCCGGATGCTTGGATTGGTCGGCGTGGTCCTGTGGAGTGGCCTCCCAGATCCCCAGATCTCACCGCCCTTGATTTCTATCTGGGGGCACTGAAGGCCATGGTGTATCAGGAAAAGATACGAGACATAAATCATCTAAAGGAACGTATCACCAACGCCATTACAAGCATAACGTCAACTGTGCTAATGCTGGTTCACAACAGTGGGGAACACGTATTGAAAATGTGTTTTTCAAAACAATGGCAACCATGTAGAGGCATATTATATAAAATAAATGGTTGTCCATAAAAAAATGTTATTTTTCCTATGTATGGAAACTTACGGCCCACCCTGTGTATATATATATATATGTGTATATATATATATATAATATATATATATTAATAAGAATTTTAATGAAACCCCGTTAAGACGAAACAGATGGTATTCGTTTATATCACGAAAGATTACATCATCTTGTGTGTATGAATTAAATGCAGGTTCCATGATACGAAAAAGAAGAGAAAGAAAAATGTAGGTCGCGTACAATATGTAAAAAAAAAGAAAAAAAAGAAAAAAAAAAGAAAAAGATAGTCTCTCTTCATGGTAACTGATGCAGGGTTTAGAAGTTCCTTTTTTTACTATGATGCATACATTAACAATACACAGTTTGATCCAAAAGTCATGACCGAGTGAACTATATTTTTTTCTTACTGTTGTTTTTACAATATAGCAGCATCCGAAGCTCAGTCGGTAACACCGTTTCCCTAAAACCAAGTGAAGCTACTGGGGTCGGGGGTTTGACACCCGATGGTGCTGGTAAATAATAATACAGGAGTTTAATAGTAATAGTAGTAGTAGAATTGTATTAGTATGATTTTTAAGAGTTGAACACCTCAAATATCAATAATTTCTGTACAGAGTGAATCAAGTGAGTTAACAGGTTTAAAGTTGTAGCTTTACTACATTATAAACTAGCTTAAAACAAAGTCGATTCGATCGTAACTTCTGGACCACCCTGTATAATATAATACGTATATTATAGCCATACATTATGCATGGATTATGTACAGTTTATGCGCGTTTATCATATATACTTGTCCAGTTAACCTGTCAAGGGTTCCGCGCGTCGATCTCTCTATCCGTAAAAGTCAGGCTGGTGGCTCCTTTTCTAGCCCTGGCTAGAGAGTTGTTTTCCTGGGATCTCCATCTCACACAGCCAGGTACACCCGGCTCATCAGGAACTGTCCTGAGCCAGGTGTCTAGTTTTATATTAAATAAGTCCACATGGACACCAGATGTGTTCGTAACGGACTTTGGTAACTGGTTAAATAAATTGTTTTAGCCCTCTGACAACAAATATATATAGTATGCGTAGAGAGAGAGAGAGAGAGAGAGAGAATTTCTTATAAAAAAGTTCCACAATAATTATAAACTGGGACAAAATCTGAAACAATATTTATTTGATCAAATTTTTGCCCTTAAGCATTTGGCTCCAGGGCTACAGATTGCTTAAGGCTTACACACCTATTAAAAAGCTAAGTCCCATCTTGTAATTGAAATTTATATATAAATATTATCTTATTATTATATATTATTTTTATTATTACTGATAACAATGATTAGAATGAAGGAATTCATTTTATTAAGCTTCTAAATGAATGACGAAAAAAGCATATATATAATTTAAGACAAAATGGCTGAACTAAAAATGGCAACATGTACAAAAGATTCTAAAGTAAACGATTTATTAGTAATATTATAGTTACAGTGAATCATTCTCAATCTGTAATTGGTAGAGATTTTTAATTTACCAATATTTTTAAATGCACTTATAAGCTTCGGGTGTTTACAAAATCCTTGTTTAAACTGCTCCGTAATTTGAAAGCAACGAAAGTGGGTGGTTTTTGAGATGAGACTAGTCTAAATTGGGGAATAACTTTAGTTTTACATCTTTAATAGAGATAAATGGGCGCGAATCTATTGGTGTGTGTCGTGAATTATTTATTTATCCAAGCTTATTTAATAATTTTACTAACTCGTTTATGTAATTAATTTGCGCATGAATTTGGCAACTTTAGTAATGTTTTTCATTCTGAAAAAGTTTCTGCATTTTTGAAGATGACCGAGAATGAGACTTTATAGAAATCAGTCAGTTTTATAATACAATTTCTATATAATGCGGTTGTTGCTCTTAAGAAAATTTGATACGCTTTATAAAGGCGAATGTCTTAAAGGGGACCATGGCCAAACGGCTAAATATATTCGTCTCGGTTCAATGGATCTTTTTTTTTCTTAATTGGTGAAGAAATGGGTAGCCCCGAATGGCGTGATCGGTAAAAGCGTTCACTCCGAAACCATTCAACGTGAATTCGAGTCCCATCGGATGCGGGGCCGGATTAAGCATTCATGAAGCCCTGGACTGGGAATTTCAATAGGCCCCTACGTTTCAATGTTTCCAAACCCCATTTCATGACAAACTCATTACAGTAATGTAATATATGAAATTTATTTTTCAAATTACGCAATTAATCGAACAAATCAAACACGACAAATCAAATGTTCACTTCAGAAATTCATAACTAAAACTCGGTAATGTAATATAGCAAATTTCTATTTCCAAATCACACAATTAATCGAACAAATCAAACACTACAAATCAAATGTTCACTTTTCTCTCTTTCATTAACGAAAAAGATTCGAAGACATCCGAAAATTCAATTGTTTGTAATAGCTGATGCTCAATCGACATCAATGACAAATGATTTAGTCTTTCTCGCAACATACTTGACCGTTTTTCATTTTAATAAGTTTCAGTTTTGAGAAGGATCGTTCGCCAGAGGAATTTGTAATTATGAGAGTTAAATACATTCTTAATGCAACTTCTACATTGGGGAAGGTTGAAGCTAAATCATGTCCAAACAGAATGTCGTACAAATTTGGAACACTTTTTATATCCCACTTGTTCACCTGGCCTTGTTCAACAAAATGATAAAAATGGGTGAATTCGTCACAGAATGATGCTTTCAAATTGTAACGAATATCCCTACGGTCATAGACATAATACCTTTTGATAATTGTAATATTTTGGATAATATTGTGGTTAGTGAAAGGGAGGTAATGCGCTATATTGATAAAATGAAAATACGTAAATCACCGGGGCCGCATTCCATATATCCCATACAACTAAAACAATTAAAAGAAAGCATTATCGTGCAGCTAACAAAGATTTTTAATGCGTCTATTTCTGAGGAGTGCGTACCAGATAATTTCAAGTTAGCAAATGTAACACCTACCTTTAAGAAAGGCGATAAAGTTGCGATGGGAAATTATAGGCCAATCAGTTTAACGTCTGTTGTAGGTAAGCTACTGGAAACAATAATTAGGGATCGTATCGTCGAACACTTAGAATTGCATAACTTGGTTAGAAATACGCAGCACGGTTTTAGGCGAAACAAATCTTGCTTAACTAATCTTTTAGAATTTTTTCAAAGCGTGGTTGAAGTTTACGATAGTCATCGGGCGGTTGATGTAGTGTATTTAGATTTTCAAAAAGCGTTTGACACCGTACTGCACAAAAGACTCATTGAAAAAACTAAGGCTCATGGAATCAGGGGTGTAGTAATGGATAGAAGAGTGGTTGCGAGGTAGGAAACAGAGGGTGGTCGTTGATGGAGCCGAGTCGTCTTGGGCTAATGTAGCGAGCGGCATTCCTCAGGGTTCTGTATTGGGCCCCTTGCTTTTTCTTATATATATTAACGATTTAGATGTCGGCCTAGTCAGTACAGTTTCAAAGTTTGCGGATGACACGAAGTTGGGTGGTAGGGCGATTAATGACGAAGATAGGGGTAAAATCCAGGAAGGGGGTAAAATCCAGGAAGGGGTAAAATCCAGGAAGGGGTAAAATCCAGGAAGGGGGTAAAATCCAGGAAGGGGTAAAATCCAGGAAGGGGTAAAATCCAGGAAGGGGGTAAAATCCAGGAAGGGGGTAAAATCCAGGAAGGGGGTAAAATCCAGGAAGGGGGTAAAATCCAGGAAGGGGGTAAATCCAGGAAGGGGTAAAATCCAGGAAGGGGGTAAAATCCAGGAAGATCTGAATAAAATCGTAGATTGGTCAGTCACATGGCAAATGAGATTTAACGTCGATAAGTGCAAAATTTTACATATAAGTTCGCGTAACGGTAATTTTGTGTGTAGTATGTCAGGGAAGAAGTTAACAAGCGTAAATCAGGAAACAGATTTAGGAGTTATAGTCACTGGTCATTTAAAAGTAGCGAAACAAAGTACAGCAGCGGTCAATAAAGCGAACAAAGTGTTAGGTCTTATAGCTCGGAATTTTGAGTACAAATCGCGCAATATTATTGTTCCTCTTTATAAATCATTAGTTAGACCCCATTTGGAGTACGCGATCCAATTTTGGAAACCGCATATGCGCAAAGATATAGACAAAATCGAAAGAGTTCAAAGACAAGCAACTAAGATGATTCCGTCGCTTAGGTCGAAGTCGTACGAGGATAGGCTTAAGGAGTTAAAATTGACTACACTCGAGTCTAGGAGGCTAAGGGGTGATCTAATCCAGGTTTTCAAAATTGTGAATGGGTTCGATAACGTAGATAGAGATAGCTTTTTTGAAATATCTTAATATAATAGGACTAGAAATAACGGGTGTAAGTTGACAAGTAGAAGGTTCGAGACAGCAGTTGCCAAAAACTTTTTTACGCATAGAATAGTAAATAGGTGGAATAGCTTGCCGGTAGAAGTAATTAGTAGCATGTCTATAAACATGTTTAAAAATCGATTAGACGAATATGTTGATAGATTGTGTATAGTTTAAGGTAGTAAAATTAAGGCTTTGTGGTTAGGAACCCACGTAAAATTGTAGGTCCCCTCCGCCACCACGGAGGACATGCACAATACACAATTGGTCTGAGGTAGGTAAAGAGAGAGAGAGAAAACCATTTCTTAATAAAAAAAGCCCCACAATAATTATAAACTGGGACTATTACAGGCGTAGTACAGGCTGTCTCTCGGTCTTTTAGTGGCATATTCTTTAGGTTCCTCAGGAATCCAGAGATTATTCACATATGCATAAGCATCAATCCGCTTATCCAGTGCAACGCACAGATTGTTAATAATTATAATTGGAAGAAATGAATCAATGCGAAATTTGTCACTACCAGACAATACAGTTTCAACTGCTGTGGCTTCGTCAAAATGACGCTCTCTCTTCACTTCACGTCCTATAGCATGTTTGTATTCTTTAGAGAGTTTTTTCTAGTGCCAATTTTTCAAAATTAGGAAACCGGTCGCGTAACCCTGTAAGATATTCTTTCAAGGCCTTCAATAAATTTTCAGCAGTTCCTAACTCCATTGTTTCTTTCTGAAGGGTTTGGCTGGTTTTATCTATTCGTTCAATTATCACATTCCAAATATGTGTCAGGACCATCGTTTCTAGGTGAGACAGTTTCTTCAAAAGGGATTGAGCTTCGTGACGTGAATCAGCTTTTTGTTGTTGATCATCTGAAAGTACTTCCAAAGCTTCTTGAATTTGTGTATATCCTATTGACAATGCCTTGATTGCATCAGCATGTGCTGACCATCTTGTGTCAAAGTCTTTGTCAAGACTGGTAGCTTCGATTCAGGAGAATTCTTCAAAATGGACCAGCGATATGTGGATGCACTGAAGTACACATATAACTGCTGAACGACTCCAAAAAAAGATATTGCTTGGGTGCAACTATCAACAGCACATAATCCAATTAAATTGAGGGAGTAGGCAGCACAAGGAACATAAATTGCGAGGATTCACTTCACGAATTTTAGCTTGCATCCCATTGTAGCAGCCTGACATATTAGATGCTTTCGCATATTTGATACATCAATATCATGCTTCTTCAAAAAATTCAAAACTTCAGTGGCCATATACTGTCCTGCATCCTATATACTATTGAGCTAAAATGTGTGTGTGTGTGTGTGTGTGTGTGTGTGTGTCCGCTTTCTTCGGAACCGTGCACAGCCTAAACGGCACATCGGAAAATTCTGCAACCACCACCAACTGATAGCCCATGAGCTTCCAATGTGCTCTGTGAAGTTTCCCGGTCCTAGGTCACAATTACTGGGTCCGAAGGCCCCAGCACCGAGATAAAACTACAGAAAAGAACGCAGCCGTGAAAATCTTGAGCTTCACATTGTGTCAAGATACTGCTACATATACTGTGACATATACTGCTACCCACCCAGTAGCAGTATATGTCACAGTGCTATTCGCCCGGGGGTAGTGGGGGAGGGGGTAATTGGGGGAGGGGGGTTGGTGGTAATGGGGAGAGGGGTGGGGGTAATGGCGTTTTTTTTATTTTGTAGCTTAGCCACTTCTTCCTATGAGGGCCTCATATAATATAATTTTAAATCTACAACCAATAAAAGAAATACATGAAAAAGTTAAAAAAAAATGTATTATTATCCATTCAATTTTAAACCGTATCAGAATATACAGCTAGCTGTGACATATACTGCTACATATACTGTGATGTCACAGTGCTACCTGCCCGGAGGGCCAAGTTGTACAACGGTCGCGAGCGATAGCGAGCTACCGCTTGTGATTCTCTATTGGGATAAATTGTATGAATCGTTCTGTAACTTGAGTGGATTTCTGAATATAACGGAGCATTATAGTAAGTTGATCAACTTAAAAAAAATCGCCAGTTTTAGGTGAAATATTGCCAATTTTCTCTGGTTAATTTATTTCTGGGCTTTTCAAAAAACTTAATAAAATAATAATTTAATAATAAATAATAATGAACATTAATGAGGATAATCTTATATACTATTGAGCTAAAATGTGTGTGTGTGTGTGTGTGTGTGGTGTGTGTCCGTGTCCGCTTTCTTCGGAACCGTGCATAGACTAAACGGCACATCGAAAAATTCTGCAACCACCACCAACTGACAGCCCATGAGCTTCCGATGTGCTCTGTAAAGTTTCCCGGTCCTAGGTCACAATTACTGGGTCCGAAGGCCCCAGCACCGCCATAAAACTACAGAAAAGAACGCAGCCGTGAAAATCTTGAGCTTCACATTGTGTGACATATACTGCTACCCGCCCTCGTAGCAGTATATGTCACAGTGCTACCTGCCCGGGGGTAGTGGGGGAGGGGGTTGGGTAATTGGGGAGTGGGGGTAATGTGGAGGGGTGGGGTTAATGGTTTTTTTTATTTTTGTGTGTGGGGGTAATGGGGGAGATGGGGGGTGGGGGTAATGGCGTTTTTTAAATTTTGTAGCTGGATCACAGTGCTACCTGCCCAGAGGGCCAAGTTGTACAACAGTCGCGAGCGATAGCGAGCTACTGCTTGTTTCTACTATTCGGTAACTGGCGAGTGGTGCTGGAGGGGTCCCCTAAGCCTCGAGGCCCCTGGGCTCCTGCCAAGTTTGCCCATGCGTTAATCCGGTACTGATGGAATGGCTTCTAGTTTACCATCCAAATATTTTTTACTTTCTTTCCAGTATTTGTCACTATTCTTACGGACTATTTACGTAGAACGAAGGCTACGTCCAAGGTATTTATTGGAAGAATACATTATGTTGAGGAGGAGAAGAAGCGGTTCATGAAAATTTAATAAGATACATTTAGAAACTGTAACTTAAAGGAAACGTTCTTCGTAGAATTTCTTTTTAGATTCAGAAATCATGTGAAGTATGTGATATTTCCATAACGAGTCTTTGTCATATATTACGCCATGAAATGTTATTAATTTGTATTATTTTAGTATGCAACAGAACCAACACTTAATTCACTGAAGGTCACACTTCGATTGTTATTGAAGGCTATAAAACTTGTTTTCTCGACATTTAAAAAGGGATTATTACAAGTAAGTCAATTAAAACTTTGTTAAATTCAATACTGAAAGTCTTTTGCAACATTAAGAATTTCATTTGAATATATATATATATATGCGCCTCGGTGGTGTAGTGGTTAGCGTCGCCGACTACGAATCCATCGGCCCCGGGTTTGAGACCCGGTGATGGCATCCGGCGCGCAGCAAAACCCAGCTGTTCATCCTTCCACACAATAAAGAAAGTGGTTGGTAGATAAGTGGGTACCCTGGGTGGCCTAGTAGTTAAGACGCTGGGCTGCTGGTGGGGCGTGGTTCGGATTCCACGTTAAACTGTAGGTCTAAGGTGGAGTGAAAAGCTTGACCTTCGTCAGAATGAACAATTCGGGTAGAAGTAAAACCAAGGTTAACCAAGGTACATACACTGCATAGTTTTGTAATTTCATATAATTTAGTATTATGTGAAGGACAAATGATAATAGGAAATAATTGCTATAACTTGTTCTTCCAAAATGTCTAACTTCCAGATAAAAGAAACCAATTATATGTTAGAATATTTTGTGTTCAATATTAAATTGGAGATGCGATAATTTCAAATGCAATTATATGACAAAACCTTTTCGATATAATGTGCGCGCGCATCCAGCCATAATATCTGTGTTAGGCTAGGCCACCCTGTGTGTAGAGGAGGAGGTTTTTTACAAGTTATTACAGGCAAATTTATTACTTTAAAACCAAAAAACTTTTTGAATAATATTTTGTAATTAAAAAACAACATAATTTAATTTTTAATTTCAATCTCTATTCGTGGAATATCTCCGTCGGCGAAAAAAAAAAAAACCAAGTTCATTTTTCATTTTTTTTTTGAGATGTTAACGGATTCTCCGCTGTTGAGTTTAAAAAAAAAAAAAAAACTTTATAACGCCATCGCCATCTTTGCAATTCCTCTTTGTTAATCTTTTTACCATTAAGAAGAGTATTAGGCGACAATTTTAACAAATTTTTCTTCGTCAAGGAGATGAAAGAAGCAGCAATGTCAGTGACCAAACAACAAAGAAATTATAAAATATAAAATGTGATATATATATATATATATATATATATATATATATATATATATATATATATATATATATTACACGAGGGCTGATGAAAAAGTTCGGTGACATGTATTTATTGCAAAACTAAATGTCACAAGCCTAATCAAATTTGTCTCCTTTAAAGTAGTCTCCTTCTGATTGTAAACAGTGATTCCAGCGGTGCAGCCATTTATTGAAGTACCTGTTATACTCTTCTTTCGAAATGTTCTTCAATTCTCGTGTCGCATTTTGTTCGATCTTTAGTACTTCCTGAAATCTTTTTCCTTGAGGGTGTTTTTTAGCTTGGGGAACAGGAAAAAGTCACAGGGTGCCAAATCCGGCGAATACGGTGGTTGGGGAACCAGTAGAATGTTGTGCTTCGTAGAATTCCCTTATGGAAAGTGCTGTGTGAGATGGCGCATTGTCGTGATGCAACATCCACGAACCTGACGCACATTTTTCGGGGCATTTTGCACTCTACATCAAGGAATTCTTAATGAAGCGCAACATTCCACTGGTTCTCCAACCACCGTATTCGCCGGATTTGGCACCCTGCGACTTTTCCCTGTTCCACAAGCTAAAAAACACCCTCAAAGGAAAAAGATTTCAGAAAGTAGCAGAGATCGAACAAAATGCGACACGAGAATTGAAGACCATTCCGAAAGAGTATAACAGGGGCTTCAATAAATGGCTGCACCGCTGGAATCACTGTTTACAATCAGAAGGAGACTACTTTGAAGGAGACAAATTTGATTAGGCATGTGACATTTAGTTTTGCAATAAATACATCTGTCACCGAACTTTTTCATCAGCCCTCGTAGTTTACGAAATCCCATGTGAAGACTGCCCTCAAAAATACATCGGGGAGACAATTGATTTTCAGAGAAAGATTAATTCCCACAAACGTGACCCGAGATCGGGTAATACTTATAGTAGCCTAGTTCAGCATAGGGAACAGCATAATCATATTTTTAACTTCCAGGATTCTAAACCTATCATAAAGGTCAGGGACCAGGAACAGAGACAAATATACGAGGCATTTTATATTTTGGCAAAAAACACCATTTCCAATATTAAGTTGTCCTACAATGCAGTGGTGGCCAACCATTTTTTGATGCGTGCTATTTTTAGGTTAGGTTTAATTCGGATGCGCCAAAAAAAAATTTGTGAAAAAATTACTAATAACTTGTAAGTAAAAATAAAAATATAATATAATATTTACCTTAAATAGAAATATAATGTGAAAAATATTTACCTTAATTTTTAGTTTACATCTTAACTGCTTAAATCTTTGATTTTTAATATTTAGCGTTAGAAGTGAAAATTTAGCACAATTCATACTAGACCTCGATGCGCCACTTCAAAGTACTTGATGCGCCACCTTTGGCGCAATGCGCCGCGGTTGGCCACCACTGTCCTACAGTATGGATAGCTTTTTTTTTTACTTTTTAAAATATTTTAGGGCAATTTCGGGTCGTGACCGGCTGCCAGATGTACAGGATTGATTTTTACTTATAGATTTTTATCTCGAAGGTTTGAAATCTGGGCAATAGTTTTCCTTTGCCAACTGCCAGACATACGACAACTACCATCTCTCTGTCCGTGTTTATGCCTTCACACAGTCATTTTAACCTTAGCTCTTCCGCAGGACGGAAGTTTTATAACTTTTTTAGATATTTTAATTAGTTTATGGCTTTGAAAAGGGCTTGGTTGTGACCAGCCGAAATTAGCCTTTTTAAACAGTTTTATAATTAATTATATATTTTTTTTCCTTGTGGGTTGGTGTAATTTTATGTTGTTGCGGTTGTTGCAATTAAAGTTTATATATATATACTAAGGGTATTTTCAGTTTGGCGGACTGCTACAGATTTTTACGAAACAAATCAATTATTCACAAATTTTATCCTAAGGAAATGTAAGTTACGTTAGGTTAGGTTAGGTTAGGTAGTTAAGCTACGTTAGGAATTAGACATTTCCTTTGGAAAAAATTTGTAAATAATTGATTTGTTAAGTTTCGTAAAAATCTGTAGCAGTCCGCCAAACTGAAAAGAAACCTTACTTACTTTATGTTACTTTATGAGGGTTTGAACGACGGTTCAGGATCGACCTGTGGTCGACCCCTCTGAAGCATTCCGCTTTATTTGTGGGATTTGGTGAAGGAGGGAATTGCTTTCCGATCTCCTCTTGCCCTCGTAGCCATGGCTAGCAGGAATCTGTCCAGCTGGTACTTGAAGTTATTCAGGTCGATGTACTGGAGGTTCCTCACATCTTTTGGCAGGCCATTAAAAAGCCTTGGGCCTTCTTTTCTGAGGGCAGGGGCGGACTGAGCGGTCGGGAAATCAGACATGGACCGAGAGCCCGGACAGTCATCATAAAACAGTGAGTGTTCTCAATTAGGTCAAGTGTCTAATGGAACTGTAATATGAAAAAAAATCGGATTTCAAGGGCGCCAGGACCTCATTATGCCCGAGAGTCCAGGTTGTTGTCAGTCCGCCCCTGTCTGAGGGTATTTTCCATCCTCGTTTTCATGGCCCCTTGTTACACCTCAGCTGGGGCAGTACAAAATCTGCCTCTTCTCTCATTCCATTTTGTTTCTATTTCATTTCTAAAGTTAGAGACAAAACCCTGGAGTATTTTCCATATTATTGTGTACAGCTCGCGTCGTCTTTTCAAAGAGTAGAGTTTCAGGGATTGTAGTCGAGACCAGTAGTCTTCACCTTTCGTTTCATCTATCTTAGACGTAAAAGTCCTTTGTATAGCTTCAATGTTCACAATGTCTCGTTTTCTGTATGGGCTTGTGAGTACTGAGCATTACGCAATTATTGGTAGGACTAGACTCTTCCATAATCTGAGCATGATGTTTGCTTTTCTACTGCGGAAGCTCCTCCAGATGATTCCCATTATTTTTCTAGCCGTTGTAATTTTGATGTTATAGTGCTCTCTGAATTCTGCATCTAACGACATTATTACTCCAAGATCCCTGACTTGTGGATTTGGTGTTATCTGTTTGGCTTGCGGAGTTTTGTACCCTTTATTATGTAGCACCTTGTTATTATCATATCTTAGACGTTGGAATTTTTCTTGTTGAACTTCATATTGTTATCTTCTGCCCGCTTGAATAATGTTTCAATGTCGTTGTGTAATTTTTCTGTTACCTTCGTTCAATATTTCTTTGCATATCTTTGTGTCATCCGCGAAACATGATATAATACTGTCATTAATATTTGCATAGTATCTGCAATCATTATTATGAACAGCAAGGGAGCTAATACTGTCCCTTGTGGGACAGAGCTCACGACTTCTGAGAGTTCCGATTTAACTCCATTTATCACTACTCTGTGTTCTTTGAGTTAGAAAATTAAATATCCATCTTCCTAGCCTTACAGTAATTCTTGTATTCTTAAGTTTGTGTGCTATAATTCCGTGGTTACATACTCGTATATCAAAGGCTTTATTTAGCAAAGCCAGTATATATAGCATTCATGTTTTGTCTTCGACACAATGTTTCCAATATTTTCTCCTGGTAGTCTAATAGCTGTGATAGGCATGATCTTCCAGCCCTGAAGCCATGTTGATTTGGGTTGTATAAGTTCTTTTCTTGTAGGTAGTAAGTAGTTTGGCCTCTAATTATACGTTCAAACCACTTTATAAGGTGGGAGGTGAGAGCCACTGGCCGATAATTCTTGGGCATTGCTCTGTTACCAACTTTAAATAAGGGGAAAATGTTCGCGTTCTTTAATGGAAGCGGAATTTGTTCTGTGTCGAGTGATTTCCTCCATATTAAGTATAGCGGCTTGGTAATACTCTCTTTACATTTCTTCAGAAACGTGGCACTCCATGTGTCTGGCCCTGGTGCCGAATTGTTTCGAATCTGTGATATAGCCTTAATTACATCTCCTTCCGAGAACTCTAAGTCTATTAATAGGTTTTTCTACTTTCTTCTCGGACTTTGGGTGGCTACACACAGAGTTAAGTTGTTCCTTAAGCAGTTCGCTCATTTTTTCTGGGTCATTTGTGTATTCGGCCTCCCCGTCTATCAATGGATCAATACTCTCTTTACAAACGAGTTGAAGTATTTTGGGTTATTTTTTATGTTTTCTGCTACCTTGTTTTCCTCCTCGTTTGTCTTATGTATGAATATTTGTTTTAGGTTCATTTCTATTTCGTATAGTCTCTCTCTCTCTCTCTCTCTCTCTCTCTCTCTGCGGACCTCCGGCGAGGACATCGCAAGTGTGCTTAATGAGTACTTTGCGGGAGTGTTCACCAGGGAGGACACCCGCGTCATCCCCGAGCCAGGCGTCAGGCACGAAGGTGCGACAGTCGTTGCCGATAGAATAGACAAACTGAGCGTGTTTAAGGCTCCTGGGCCAGACCAGTTCCTCCCCAGAGTGGTGCGGGAGGTGCGTGACCAGGTGGCTCCCCACCTGGCTACAGTCTTCAACAAATCGTTCGAGACGGGCCAGGTGCCTGGTGACTGGAGGGAAGCCAACGTGACACCTATCTTTAAGAAAGGGGATCACGAAAGTCCAGGGAACTATCGTCCCATTAGTCTCACTTCAGTTGTAGGTAAATTACACTGGTCAACAAAGATTTTTCATCAGAGTAAAATTTGTGGTGGCTGGATAGCATTTTTCACGCTGATTCCAAAACTGCATTCAGATTTTTTCTAGCACGTATAGTTTTCAAGATGAAGGCATATATATAACTACACAGATTTAACCATTTTAAATAGGCAAAATACTAATATTTCAACATTTGATTGTGTTTATTTTATTGTGTTTTTAGTTTATTCATCTTATTTATTTCAATTATCTTAATTATACATCTTATGTATTTCAGGTGTGAGCTTTTACGTCTAGCAGCTTTGTGATTCAGGCAACAACGCCGTGCTTTGTGTGTCAAAAGATCAGTCCAGTCCAAGAACTTGTTGTGTCAAGTTGGTGTACATTTTTTTTAAATTTATAGTTTGCTCAGGTCAGTCAACATGCCTCGACAATGTAAGAATGACCCCGACAAGTTCTGTTTCGTATGCGGCCAGTTGACAACTAAAACACAGCGACGAAGTATTACAACCGACATTAAGAAAATATACAAGCTATACTTTGGTTGCCATCTAGGTGACCAAGATAAACCATGGCGCCACATCAAATCTGTTCTGGCTGTTCAAATGGATTACGTGATTGGCTTAACAAAAAGAAAGCTTCAATGCCATTTGCCATACCCATGATATGGAGGGAGCCGAGAGATCATCATGAAGACTGTTATTTTTGTAGTGTGAACTTAATGGGGTTTTCTGCCAAGAATAAACACCAGATTGTATATCCAAACTTGGATTCAGCACGTAGACCAGTAAAACATGATGAAACATTGCCCATTCCAATTCCCCAAGTGATAGGCTAGATTCTATCATAGATGACATGGAAAGTGATGAAGGTGCAACTGGCGTTTCCGGACCATCTACAGAACAGAGTACACTTTTGAAGGTAGACATTTAGAGCCTAAAAAGTTAACCCAAGGACAGTTGAATGATCTTGTTAGAGACTTATCGCTGTCTAAAGAGAAATCAGAGCTTCTCGCCTCAAGACTAAAGGAGAACAATTTACTTGAGAACAATGTTCGTATTAGTTACTACCGAAAGCGGAATTTGAATTAACAGCATTCTTTTCAGTAGACGGTCCTCTCTGTTATTGCCATGACATCAATGGACTATTTACAGCCATATCTCAGACGTATGTGGCATCTGAGTGGCGCCTCTTTATTGATTCGTCGCAGAGAAGCCTGAAAGCAGTTCTTTTGCATAATGGTAATATAATGCCATCCATCCCCATTGCCCATTCCGTCCATCTAAAAGAGACATATGACAATATGGATATACTACTTAAGGCAATCAAATACGACAGTCATCAATGGAATGTTTGTGGAGATCTAAAAGTTATAGGAATGCTATGGGTATGCAGTCAGGATTCACAAAATTTTGTTGTTTCCTTTGCCTGTGGGACAGTCGCGCCACTATAGAACATTACACCAAAAGTGACTGGCCACTTAGGTATACATATGTCCTAGGGATAAGCAATGTCCAGTCTGTCCCTTTAGTGGATCCCCAAAAGATCTATCTGCCACCTCTTCACATTAAACTTGGTTTAATGAAGAATTTTGTTAAAGCAATGGGTAAAGTCAATTCTGAAGGGTTCCAATACCTTTCAAGGAAATTTCCGAAGGTTACTGCAGCAAAATTGAAGGAAGGAATTTTGTTGGGCCACAAATAAGGGAGGTTTTGAATGACACTGAATTTGAAAAGTCCTAAGTCCGCTGGAATTGAAGGCTTGGCTGGCGTTCAAATGGATATGTGAAAACTTTCTTGGAAGCAACAAGTCACCTGCGTATAAGGATGGAGTCAAGAACCTCCTTGATGCCTTCAAAGAAATGGAGTGTCGAATGTCGTTAAAAATTCACTTCCTGCATTCCACTTAGATTTCTTTCCTGAAAACCTTGGTGCAGTGAGTGACGAGCAAGGAGAGCGCTTCCATCAAGATATTCAGATGATGGAGAAGCGCTACCAAGGATATTGGAATGAAAGCATGATGGCGGACCATTGTTGGATGCTGTATCGTGACAATCCAGGCCAAATTTACAAAAGGAAATCACACTCACAGCGCTTTTAATAAAATAATGTATATATTCTTTATTTATAAGTACATTGAATAAGGTATATGATGTATTTGTTGTTTAGCATTCCTAAGTGTGATCTATACATCCATAAATTTCTTATAACAATATCAAAAACTTAAAAATATCAAAACCAGTGTATCTATATAACTATACGTGCTAGAACAAAAATAAAACCAGATTCGGAATCAGCGCGAAACATGCATTAAGAAAAGTGTGATCATGTTTGTGATGAGAAAAAAAAGTTTCATTTTGTTGGCCAGTGTTATTAGAGGGGATAATAGCGGATAGGATCGTCGACCATTTGGATTCGTACAAGCTGCTTGGGGACTCCCAACATGGGTTTAGACGGCACAGGTCGTGTCTCACCAACTTGCTCGAGTTTTTCCACATCATGTTGAGTGAGTATGATAAGAGTACGGCGATTGATATACTTTATCTCGACTTTCAGAAAGCCTTTGATAAGGTACCTCACCGCCGGCTAATGGCGAAAGTGCGCGCGCTGGGTATCGGTGGAGAATTAGGTAGGTGGATTGAAAACTGGCTGAAGAATAGGCGGCAGAGGGTTGTAATTAAAGGGGCTAGTTCGGGTTGGGTCTCTGTCACTAGCGGAGTTCCTCAGGGTTCCGTTTTGGGGCCGCTGTTTATCATTTACATAAATGATATAGACGGTGGCATCGTCAGTCGGATCGCCAAATTCGCTGATGACGCCAAGCTTGGGGCCAATGTTGGGACGCCGGAGGCGATCGAGCAACTGCGTGCGGACCTAGGTAGGATAGGAGAGTGGTCCGAAAAATGGCAAATGCCGTTTAACTTGGGTAAATGCAAGGTGATGCACATTGGCTACGCCATTCCCAAGTCGGACTACTCGACGTTGGGGAATAATATCGAGGCGACTGATTTAGAAAAGGACTTGGGTGTGCTAATTAGCAGCGACCTTAAGTTTACCAAACAGTGCGTAGAGGTGGAAAGGAAAGCCCAGAAGCTCTTGGGTTATATTAGGAGGCAATTTCAGTTTCGGAACAAGGAGATTGTGCTCTCTCTGTACAATTCCCTGGTTCGGCCGCACCTGGAGTATACTGTGCAGTTCTGGTCGCCCACCCTCAGGAAAGATATTGAGAGACTGGAGCGAGTGCAGGCGAGGGCCACAAAGTTAATCCCTTCCGTTAGGCATATGGGCTACAATCGACGCTTACGCGCCCTGAACTTGTTTTCGCTGGAAACTCGGAGGCTGCGTGGTCAACTCATCGAGGTTTTGAAGCTGTTACGCGGGTTCAACGATGTCGATTTTAGAAGCATGTTTAGTTTAAATGAGAACCCAACTCGCAACAATGGTTGGAAGTTGGACTTGAAACGGTTTAGGACTAGTGTATGTGGGAATTACTTTACGTATAAGATCCGTGATACGTGGAACAGGTTACCTTCAGAAGTTGTGAACAGTTCTTCTGTGGATCATTTCAAGAAAAGGTTAGACCAAATCTTGCACACTACTTGAGGGTGTAAAAAATTTTTCCCTGGCATCCGTTGCCATTGGTACCTCCTCGGTATGGGCCGCAAGGCCTTTTGAGGCACTTCTTTTCCTTGTAACTCTCTCTCTATATATATACACACACACACACACAGTATATATATATATATATATACAGGGTGTTTGAAAACTTTCTGTACAAATTGTAATGGGGGATAGGCAACACCAAGACAAACCCTTTTCGTCTATAAGTGTATGTCCGCTGACGTCACCATTCGGCGCGAGAGGGCGCCGCTGCAATTGGCTAAAAGGTGAAGTGGGCTAGACTCGTGCTTGCCGCGGGCATTCTTAAATCGGACGTAGTACGCGTAACATGGAGCGCTTCACGACTGCTGAGATGGCTGACATGCATATGGTGTATGGGGCTGCCAATGGAAACGGAAGAGCTGCTGTGAGTTGTACCGACAGCGCTTCCCAAACAGACATGTGCCAAACCACCAAACGTTTGCGCATTTGCATCGCCGACTGCGAGAAACTAGAACATTCCATGCAAACATGCATGACACTGTTCGGGAGAGAAACGTGCGCACTCATGACATGGAAGAAGAAATCCTACGGCGATTTGAGAACAATCCAAGCGCAAGCACGCGAGGTGTTGCACGTATCCTCGGTGTGAACCACGACCTGGTCTGGAGAGTGTTGCACGAGCAGCAGTTACATCCGTTTCATCGTCAGAGAGTCCAGGCATTACAACCTCGGGATTACCCTCTTCGTGTGGAATTCGCACGCTGGTTTCTGCAGCAGACAGCGGTGCAGCCTAATTTTCCGGCTTATGTGCTGTTCTCAGATGAGGCCTGTTTCACACGTGAGCCTGTGAGGGTGTGTTTAACATGCACAATTCTCACGTGTGGGCGCACGCAAATCCACATGCTACACGGGTGCATGCTCATCAAGAACGGTTCGCCGTCAATGTTTGGGCGGGTATCGTCCATGGCAAGTTGATTGGGCCGTACCTGCTGCCTACCGACTAGACGGGCGGGTTTTATCTCCGACCAGTGTCATGCATGTTTGCATGGAATGTTCCAGTTTCTCGCAGTCGCCGATGCAAATGCGCAAACGTTTGGTGGTTTGGCACACGTCTGTTTGGGAAGCGCTGTCGGTACAACCTCACAGCAGCTCTTCCGTTTCCATTGGCAGCCCCATACACCATATGCATGTCAGCCATCTCAGCAGTCGTGAAGCGCTCCATGTTACGCGTACTACGTCCGATTTAAGAATGCCCGCGGCAAGCGCGAGTCTAGCCCACTTCACCTTTTAGCCAATTGCAGCGGCGCCCTCTCGCGCCGAATGGTGACGTCAGCGGACATACACTTATGGACGAAAAGGGTTTGTCTTGGTGTTGCCTATCCCCCATTACAATTTGTACAGAAAGTTTTCAAACACCCTGTATATATTATATATATATATATATATATATGGCCCACACGAGTAATCAGAAATTAGAAATTCCTTGCCCAAACTCGATCTCACGACCTCCCGATCAGTAACCCAGCGAACTAACTAACCACTGGACTACCAAGGATACCCGTTTATCTCCCAGCCAATTTTTTGGTAGGGAAGGATAAAGAGCTGGGTAAGGTGAGCGCCGCCTGCCGTTGGATTCGTAGTCAGCGATATTAACAACTACATCACTATACAGGGTGTTTGAAAACTTTCTGTACAAATTGTAATGGGGGATAGGCAACACCAAGACAAACCCTTTTCGTCTATAAGTGTATGTCCGCTGACGTCACCATTCGGCGCGAGAGGGCGCCGCTGTAATTGGCTAAAAGGTGAAGTGGGCTAGACTCGCGCTTGCCGCGGGCATTCTTAAATCGGACGTAGTACGCGTAACATGGAGCGCTTCACGACTGCTGAGATGGCTGACATGCATATGGTGTATGGGGCTGCCAATGGAAACGGAAGAGCTGCTGTGAGGTTGTACCGACAGCGCTTCCCAAACAGACGTGTGCCAAACCACCAAACGTTTGCGCATTTGCATCGGCGACTGCGAGAAACTGGAACATTCCATGCAAACATACATGACACTGGTCGGGAGAGAAACGTGCGCACTCCTGACATGGAAGAAGAAATCCTACGGCGATTTGAGGACAATCCAAGCGCAAGCACGCGAGGTGTTGCACGTATCCTCGGTGTGAACCACGACCTGGTCTGGAGAGTGTTGCACGAGCAGCAGTTACATCCGTTTCATCGTCAGAGAGTCCAGGCATTACAACCTCTGGATTACCCTCTTCGTGTGGAATTCGCACGCTGTTTTTTGCAGCAGACAGCGGTGCAGCCTAATTTTCCGGCTTATGTGCTGTTCTTAGATGAAGCCTGTTTCACACGTGAGGGTGTGTTTAACATGCACAATTCTCATGTGTGGGCGCACGCAAATCCACATGCTACACGGGTGCATGCTCATCAAGAACGGTTCGCCGTCAATGTTTGGGCGGGTATCGTCCATGGCAAGTTGATTAGGCCGTACCTGCTGCCTGCCCGACTCGACGGGCGGGTTTATCGGATATTTCTTGAAGAAACGTTGCCGGAACTGCTGGAAGATGTTCCCGTGGCTATTCGTAGACGAATGTGGTTTCAACACGACGGGGCCCCAGCACACTCCAGCAACGATGTGAGGGATTATCTGAACGCCACTTTTGGGGACCGATGGATAGGCCGGGGTGGGCCCGTAGCCTGGCCACCGAGATCGCCCGATTTAACATGCCTCGATTTCTTCCTGTGGGGACACATGAAGAACCTCGTGTACGAGACTCCCATTTACTCAGAAGACCTCGTAGCAAGAATCGCTGTCGCCGCTGGAACTGTTCCCGAAATGCCGGGAATCTTTCGACGTGTACGTCGGTCAATGCTTCGACGCTGTCGGGCATGCATTGATGCTACCGGTCGCAACTTTCAGCACCTTCTTTAAATAAACATGCCTTCTTTAAATAAACATGTTACGCGTACTACGTCCGATTTAAGAATGCCCGCGGCAAGCGCGAGTCTAGCCCACTTCACCTTTTAGCCAATTGCAGCGGCGCCCTCTCACGCCGAATGGTGACGTCAGCGGACATACACTTATAGACGAAAAGGGTTTGTCTTGGTGTTGCCTATCCCCCATTACAATTTGTACAGAAAGTTTTCAAACACCCTGTATATCATGATTTTTTGTTAAAAATACCTCATTTACTTCTTGACTGTATACTTGACAGGAAATAATTTTTCTACATTTTCTTTCGATGACTCGCGCACAGTGAACAGGTGAGCTATAACGTCATGCAAAGAGAGACGCGACCTCAGGAACTAACTTATTGAAGATTCACGGAAATCACGGGAGGGTCTATTATATTCATAATAACTAGTGGCGGATTCAGGATTTCTCCATAGGGGAGGGGGCCACGGGTTTACCAATCAAATTGTAATTTGGTAAATTTGAAGTTTAGGAGAATTTCGAGGAAAACGTTAGTTGTCAAAGAGAGATATTATTACTAACAATGACTGCTAATGTGGCATTTTCATTTTCTATTAATAAATATTACAAAAGATGTTTTCACTACATATATTTTTTATGTATTTTTTTCTGTTGTGGGCCTCGGAACCACATGCCTTCCCCTTGAATCCGCCACTGATAATAACCTTATAGAAAACTAATTAGTTAAAAAAAACTTCAAAACCAAATAGATATAAATAGATAAGTTAAAGCAATGGAGTGTATACAGAAGATAAATATTAATATTACTAAGTGGAAACGGCTAGCGTTCATTTTAACTTCCTTCATATCCTTTCAACGAAAGTAAAGAGGTGAAAGTTCCTCTAAAAAGACAAATAAGAACTTTCTGAAAGGAAGAGTTTATCCTACACTTCACCTTTTCATTTAAAACTATCTAAGATGATACCAACCAACCCTGCATTCGATGCCTTTATACTTAAATATAGAGGATAGGCGATTAATTATAGGATAAGCCTATTTATGTAGCCTTTATACCAAAGATTTAGCTCATATACTTATAGTAATTATACAGTCTCTCGTATAAAGATGATGGTAAGTTGTGGTTTCTAACGTGTGAATCAACACCGTCCGTAAGAAAAAAAACTTTCATACGCCGAGAATTCGGGTCCTAAATACATTTGCATACAAATAATCCATGCAATCACCCGTATACAATGGACTCAAAATCATACACCTTTGGAAGTGCACCATCAAAAAAAATCTTTCAAATAAATTATGTAAGTTTTAATTTATTTATATACCAAATGTAGAAAGTCAAAAGTTATTGACTTAAAAAATGACTAAGGAGTGGGTAGTTAAATATCATAAACTGTTATTAATTAAAAGTGCAACACATGTAAATTAATATATGCAGAGTTAAAGAAAAATCGAAGGGTTTAAAATTGTTTCCTTGTAATACTCCACCGATGTCATATATATATAGGCCTTACAATCTTATACAGAAATGGTTTCTGGTAGCGACATTTACTTAATGAAGTAATTCGGTTTCAACATAAACTTTCATTTTGTGTGTGTGTGTGTGTGTGTGTGTGTGTTCAACGAGATTCTATATTCTCTTGTGAACTTTAAAACTGTAGATGGTTCCATGAGGGCTGTACATTGACTTCCCGATTTTAAATAACGTTAATGCTCTACGTTTTGGTTCTTTTTTTGCTCCGAAATCCTTCACAGTCCTTATAATAACCTGATCTTCTCCCACGCTTTGCACAACCTACGACAATCGATTCAATAATGCTGTGCCAAAAGATGCCAAAGGTTACACCTTCGTTTTCTTTAACATAATTTTACATTATATGACATTGTTTTAAGTATTGATTATTATATATATAATATATATGTGTGTGTGTGTGTGTGTGTGTGTGTGCAGCATATTGGTTTGAGTTTAATATAAAATTCCTCCTGACAACAGTTATGTTTAGTGATTTTAACGCCTACTCTGTACCAATCCAAACTTTCATGGCCAAATAATAGACAAGAGCCTATTCGTTGGGCCTATATGTATACAAGGCCTATTAGTAGACTAAACAACAATAATAGTAATATTAATCTATAATTACTACTACAGTAAGGCTTATAATTAATGTATTTCGTCACTATGATACGACAATTAAGATAAACGCATAGGTGCGACATTTCCAGCAATGGCTCAGACATGGGCCTGTATGTCTATATATAGCAATGAGTATTCCGGACCTAAATAGAGGTTTACTACATTCGTATTTAAAAAAAATATTCTTTATTTCAAATGTTTATTGAATTAATGTCGTAGTCACTTCACAAGAGAATTTCCTATTTTTAATTACGCACCAATGTCCTTGACTTTACAGGCGCACCACCTCCTTTCAACACAAAACTTTACAGTCAGAATTTCTGTTAACTAAATATTTGTATTCTAACGAATGTTCCTGAACTTATTTATGTACTAAAAGTAATTTTAAGGCTTAAAATTACTTACCAATAAGAGACAAATCGTTGTTTTGAGATTCATTGCTGAAAAGAGAGAAAAACAAATCAGATTGGCCTTTCAATGGGCTCTTGCAAGGACTTACAAATTTTCAGAATTGCAATCCTTTCTCGAACACAAAATAATTATCGATATTTCCTATCTCACCTGCTTAATCCCACCGGCAGATTATACATTTAACAGATCCACACGACTGTTAACATACAACTAATATTAGAACACTTATTCGGGTTAGATTAAACTTAGCAACTCGTTAGGTTAAATAAATCGACGCACTATTCACGCAGCCGCCATCTTGAATCTGAACCCGAGAGTCTGAGAAGGAAATGCATGTTGGCGACGTTGCCCGCCTAACCAAGGTGAACGAAACGCTATGATAAATTTCAGACTCTCTCGTTATATTTCGTATTTATTCGTGCCGGAAAGTGGTGAATCCTTCAGCTTTTTTTAACTTTATAAGTAAAAAATAAATGAAACATACGGAAGTTATTTCTAATTAACTAATAAAACATTTTAAAATATACCTCTTATATTAACAATAAAGATAATAATAAAAATAACACTAAGAAGAGTAGAAATCAAAATGAATTATTAATTTTGGAAGAAAATGGAAGCAGTAAATGAGTCGGAACTTTCTTTCACATCGAAATTACTTTCCATTTTTGAATGCTAAAATGGAAAGAAGAAATTGCATACAATCAGTTGCAAAAAACGATAATAATCTTTTTTTTTATTCTTCAAAAGATAAGTACGAAAAATATATATAAATAAAGGTATCGCAATAAGGACGTACAATTTCAGTCTAGAAAATGTCAAATACACACTTTGTATAGGCAGAGTTATGGCAGATATATAAACTCCTATATTACTATATTATTATATTATTATTATTACCAGCACCATCGGGATTCGAACCATGACCTCACTTCGCTTATAAGGCAACGATGTTACCCACTGAGTTACGGGGCTGACTGATATATACCCTAACTCGGATTCGTTTATGACCCCTTAACCGCTATCGTTATTTCTCGGTCATACAAAATTAAATTAATCGGGGTCCTCCATGACCCCATGAGAGTGGTTGAAGGTTATACAAAGTAATTAAATATGTATAAACCATTAATATTTATGGATCGCCTGAAGATCAGGGCCCCCAGCCTTCTTTAGTTAGCTTTATAAAGCTAACTAACGAAAATATCACGACCTAATCTAACCAATCGTCAAGGGCGTACAGTTGACCTAACGATTGGTTAGGTTAGGTCGTGATATTTTCTTTAGTTAGCCTTATAAGGCTAACTAGAAAAGGCTGGGGGCCCCGATCTTCAGGTGATCCCAAAATTTTATTGCTTAATTTGATACGAAAATTTGTATAAGAAACGTCAATTTTAAATTTAATTTTAAATTTAATTTTAAATAAATTATATATAAATTCGTTCGTAGGAGAGGAATCTCTAATATTTGAATTGTAAAGTTAACTTTTTTCAACTTTTTTTTTTAAATTCTTTAAATAGTTTACTCGGTTTTATGTTGTTTTGCACAATTTACGCAGTAGCTTCCTTGTAAAATATTTTATAAATATGTAAAAAGATATTCAATGTACGACATATTATATAGTTCAAGTAGTTTTAAGGATGTGAATATAGAGGACTTACGCGTTCTTGGTTTGAATTGGCGCCTGATAGGATTCTGACAATATATTTTATATATGTTTATATACTGGTTGGTTGGTATTTCCCAAAATTGCTGCTGCTGTATAGGATGTAATAGTGTGCAAGGATATAATATAAATTGAGTAATATATATATATATATATATATATATATATATTATATATATATAATATATATATATATATATATATATGTGTGTGTGTTGAAGTGTCATATTTCAATCTATGTAATGTGTAAGTTATTGGAGCTATTGAAGAATAGGGACCCCAGCCTCTTCTTAGTTAGCTTTATAAGGCTAACTACGAAAATATTATGACCTAACCTAACCAATCGTCAAGGGCGTACAGTTAACCTACGATTGGTTAGGTTAGGTCGTGATATTTTTCGTTAGTTAGCCTTATAAGCCTAACTAAAGGGCTGGGGTCCCTATTCTTCAATAGCTCCAGTTCATTTTGACAGTTCATTTAATGCGTGTTGCATATGTCCTTTGAAAGTCCAAAGTTAGTTTTTCATCTAGATGTACAACCATTGTTTTCATAATCATTACTTCTAATAATAATAATAATAATAATAATAACTTAAACATTAATTTAATATATTTAATATATGACTATAAACACCCGATGACATTGAACCCAGTCGGTGAATACGATCTTCTAATCCATAAAATATAATTTTGTTACTCCTCCGTTGCAATCCTATAAACTGAGATGAAAATCGTGGAAAAGAGTAAATTTGTATACTTTTTAATGATATTCATTCGTAGAAGCTCCACCTTCGTTAGAAAGCGCCCAAGCCTAGCAAATCTCACTGAAACGTATTTTTATATTCCGTTTTCAATTAACGTAGAAGAATATGAAATTGGGAAGTGACGGAAGTAAGCTAATCAATGATTATGATTATGGCAATTATTACGGTGAAAATCATGCAGCAACTGAAAACCGCCATGCATGCGATTAAAAATGATAAAAATGTAAGATAGTTTTATACAAATTGTATTTTATATTAAAAATTAACTTTAGTCACGTCTAAAATTCAGGCATACCAGATTACACTATATCAGGTGGTCGTTTTAAATTGGTTAGTTATTTCGCACGTGACCAGTTTTATTTAATCACGATCTTTGTAACAAACTTCGACTTTGTCAAAAGCACAGGTCTCCGCGAAATTTAATTTTACTAAATTATGTTCTGCATGTGTGAGAGAGAGAGAGAGTTACAAGGAGTTACAAGGAAAAGAAGTACCTCAAAAGGCCTTGCGGCCCATACCGAGGAGGTACCAATAGCAACGGGTGCCAGGGAAAATTTTCTACACACTCAAATAGTGTGCAAGATTTGGTCTAACCTTTTCTTGAAGTGATCCACAGAGGAACTGTTCACAACTTCTGAAGGTAACCTGTTCACGTGTCACAGATCTTACACGTAAAGTAATTCCCACACACACTAGTCCTAAACAGTTTCAAATCCAACTTCCAACCATTGTTGCGAGTTGGGTTATCATTTAAACTAAACATGCTTCTAAAATCGACATCGTTGAACCCGCGTAAGAGCTTGAAAACCTCAATCAGTTGACCGCGCAGCCTCCGAGTTTCCAGCGAAAACAAGTTCAGGGCGCGTAGCCGTCGATTGTAGCCCATATGCCTAACGGAAGGGATTAACTTTGTGGCCTTCGACTGCACTCGCTCCAGCCTCTCAATATCTTCCCTGAAGGTGGGCGACCAGAACTGCACAGCATACTCCAGGTGCGGCCGAACCAGGGAAGTGTACAGAGAGAGCACAATCTCTTTGTTCCGAAACTGAAATTGCCTCCTGATGTAACCCAACAGTTTCTGGGCTTTCTTTTCCACCCCTACGCACTGTTTGGTAAACTTAAGGTCGCTGCTAATTAGCACACCCAAGTCCTTTTCTAAATCAGTCACCTCGATATTACTCCCCAACATCGAGTAGTCCGACTCGGGACTGGCGTAACCAATGTGCATCACTTCGCATTTACCCAAGTTAAACGGCATTTGCCATTTTTCGGACCACTCTCCTATCCTACCTAGGTCCGCACGCAGTTCCTCGATCGCTTCGGGCGTCCCAACATTGGCCCCAAGCTTGGTGTCATCAGCGAATTTGGCGATCCGACTGACGATGCCACCGTCGATATCATTTATGTAAATGATAAACAACAGTGGCCCCAAAACGGAACCCTGAGGAACCCCACTAGTGACCGAGGCCCAACCCGAACTAGCCCCTTTAATTACAACCCTCTGCCGCCTATTCTTCAGCCGGTTTTCAATCCACCTACCTACTTCCGCACCGATACCCAGCGCGCGCACTTTCGCCATTAGCCGGCGGTGAGGTACCTTATCAAAGGCTTTCTGAAAGTCGAGAGAGAGAGAGAGAGGAGAGAGAGAGAGTCATTATATTAATTTTAGTTACCCATATATTATTATATATTTTTAATTGTAAAAAACGTTTATTTCAGCGGTAACTATTGTATTTAATATATTTAGCAGTGACTATATTTAACAGAGAATCACTCTATATTAAGTGATGTAGCGAAGCTGAAATTTTGCGAATCTGCGAATGCGATCGCGAATCTGAAAATTGAGATTCGCGCGAATGCGGAGGCGAATGCGAATCTTGAATTATTTTAAAAATGTGGCTATTTTCTGAAATTTTACCAAGGGACGCTAAATAAACCAGAATACGACGATTACTATTTTTATAACGAGAAAGTAAAACAAATACAAATGCTATTATTATTATTTGACAACTGTTTTTATACACAATATAATAAATTTCTTACATATTAATCTATACTATAATAAGAGAGCTGTCCGTCTGTCTGTCTGTCCGTCTGTCCGTCACACTTTCAGAAATTGTGAGAAAAAAATTCAGAAATTGTAAAAAAATTCAGAAATTGTATTACGGGCGGCAATGTGAAGCTCAAGATTTTCATGACTGTGTTCTTTTCTGTAGTTTAGCAATGGGGGAAGGGTGGGGGTGGGGTAATGGGGGAGGGGTGGGGTAATGGGGGAGGGGTTAGCCCCAAGTTGTATGAATGGGGGTGAGGAGGTTTTGGAGATACCAGATTCAGAAATGTTGACACAATGTGAAGCTCAAAATTTTCACGGCTGGGTTCTTTTTTTTGTAGTTTAGCCCGTCTAACCGTCAGCGAAGCGGCGGGAACTGTACTAGTAATGTATAATTACAATAAAATATTAAAGTACATAATTACCGTTTTACATATTTAAACCCAATAGTTGGCGAGTTAAATTTAAGAAAGAGCAATTTTTCTGCCTTATCTCCTCGCAAGCGGTTTCTTTTCTCGTCATAGATCAGGCCAGCACCACTGAATAGTTGCTCATTTGGACGGCTAGGCCTAAGTCAGTTTACCGTCTCAACCGTTTTTAAAAATGCTCCTGCATTGAAGGCCGCGGCTGAAAATGTGTGTCCCGTTTTCCGCAATTCTCAGCTCCGCAAATTCGCATTAAAAAAATGCGAATCTAAAATTTTTGCGGAGGCTCCGCGGTTGCGAATGCGAAGCTTCGCTACATCACTACTATATATCATTAAGTTAATTTTTTTTTTAAATGCCAGTCTGATAGCCAGGACTTCCCACGGGGAGGGTCGAAATTGTAGAAAGGCGGAACTTTTGGTGCAACGACCTAGTCACTGCGGAGGGGGTTTAGAGTAGTTTGTGAAGTCTCCAAAAAAAATGCAAGTGTTTATTTACTAAATGATGTTATGATGTGATATTATAATATATAAGTTATAACCATGGTTACAAAAGTGCACCTCCTTTCCTGTCAAGGGGGGAGTCGTTCGACTCCCCCTCCCCCCCGATCCCCCCACTGGCTACGGGCCTGAATGGTGAAATATGTTAGGAGCGATCTTTAAGTAAATGGTAAATAGTAGTGATGTACCGATGCATCGGTATTGGCCTGTTTTGCCGATGTATCGGTAGTGGTGAAATTGTGGCCGATACTACCGATACCACCGATACTTTATAAAAATATTCAATTTATAAAAATATTCAATTTTGATCCTTTAGATTCTCTAAACTGTGGCATTCTTGATAAGATTCAGATAAAGAAGGATTATTAGTAATTAACACATTGAAACCAAATAAAGCTGCTGGTCCCAGTTATATGATAGTTATGTTAGGATTCTCAAAGAAGGGGAGGATAGCTTAGCTGAGACACTATTTTGTTTGTTACTGGAACATCTCTTAATTATGCAGAAATACCTGAAGATTGAAAAAAGCAAATGTTGTACCCATTTACAAAAAAGGGTAGTAAAGAGGCAGTAAGAAATTAGTTTAACATCATTGTTAGTTTAACATCATTGGTAGGAAAGATACTAGAATTATAAAGAATAGTATTAAAGAGCGTTTGGAAAGTTTTAAATCTTATTTCAAGTTTCCAACATGGATTTAGATCAGGAAGGTCTTGTTTGTCTAATCTCTTAGACTTTTAGAGTTTGTAACTGAACAGGTAGAATGGAAATTATGTAGATTAGTGATGTACCGATGTATCGGTGTCGGCCTGTTTTGCCGATGTATCTGTATCGGCCAAAATATCGACAAAATTGAAATATCGGAATCGGTAATCGGACAAGATTTTTGTATTGGTACATCACTAGTAAATAGCATTTTAAGAACCTACTTTTCTACAAATCATGATTGGAATTAAAATACTTAAAATTGTACCAAGCACCGATTAGATAAAGCCATCCGCAAATGGGATGGGTACTTTTTAAATTGATTTACAGTACCGTAACGTTTGTTTAAACTGCTCGATGATTGTATAAGCAAAAGGAAGAGTTAAAACCTTACAACAGTGTTAATAATTTTAGTATAATAAAGGAGTTAGCGATATTCTTTAAAATTTAAAGATGGAAGAATACCGTTAATCTTTTAAGTAACAAAATTTAAAATAATGATCTCATTCCACATATAGGCAGCGTTTGTTATATAGTGCCACGCTTCTCAAACTAGGGGTCGCGTAAATATTATTGGGGGTCGCAGAAACATTTGAAAATATTATTTTTTTTCATAAATATAGTGTTAGTACCTATTGCTTTTATGACATTGAGTGAAGGGTCGCGAAAAAATTTGTCTGATCCAAAGGGGTCGCAAGTGAAAAAAGTTTGAGAAGCCCTGATATAGTGTATACTCCATATTATATTATACTGCTTCTTAAACAACTCGGTATCGAAAGAGTTAATAAATTTATAGGTTGATTCCTACCAGACCATTTTATCTTTTTTTTATACTTGGAGGTGAGTAAGTGCCTTTATGTTTTTGTTTGTCAATTTTGATGGGAAAACTGATGATGTAGAGGGGTTTCGCGAAAGGCTTTGTCTATTATATTTCGTATAAATATTGTTTCGCCTTTAGGGTTGTTAATCAGTGCTTGGTACAATTTTAAGAATATATATATATATATATTATATATATATATATATATATATATATATATATATATATATATATATATATTATATATTTGTATTGGGGCGTTTACCGCCACTTCCCGCTATATGGTAGCGGATATCATGGCGAGGCGGAATACGAGAAAGAGAAACGGAGACGGAGAAAAGGCACTAGAAAAGGGAGAACAGCGGACTACAGGTGAGAAGTCACCTAAAGCTCAGATAGGATGCGAGATTGGGAGAGGAAGAGGAAAAGACGGTCAGCGAGAAGAGAGGGCTCTCAGCGAGCATAAGGCGTAAACGTTCGGGGAGGGGGAAATCAGAAAGGAACGGGAAGGCGCGACGACGTACTGACGACAGGGTTGGGGCATTCCACAAGGATGTGAGAGACGGTGAGGGCGACTGGCAGAGGCGCAACGAGGAGCCTCCTGCCGGAACATAAGATAGCCGTGCGTGAGGCGCGTATGGCCGATGCGAAGCCGCGCAAGGACGACCTCTTTGTGTCTGGAGCGGTGAAAGAGGACACCCAATATGACAGACGGGGGCGGATGGACCAGAGTTTATTTCCGGTGGCATCGTCCAAGGACTGTTGCCACATGCGTCGTAAAAGGAACGAAAGACCTGCACATAGTCTGAGAAGGGGAGCGGGCGGGGGGAGGGAGGCAGCGAGGCGGCGGACCGGGCTATGCGTCCGCCGCCTCATTACCGGAAACACCAACATGGGCGGGAACCCAGCAGAAGGTGACCCGGATCCGGTGAACGGTGTGCAGGACATGGTACTCCTGTTGAATACGGCGTACGAGGGGTCCGGGAATCATAGCGCTCGAGCGCCTGAAGGGCGCTCAGCGAGTCCGAAAAAATGGTACAGGAGGACCGCGAACAACCCGATACCAGACGGAGGGCTTCCAGAAGGCAAAGAGCTCCGCGGAAAAGATGGAGGCCTGAACCGGCAGGGGGATACCCCGGGAGGTAGGTGACAATGACGGAGAGAAGACGGCGGCCGCGACACCTGCAGGGGAGCGCGAGCCGTCGGTGTAGACGGGAACGTCGTCCGAATGGACGGGAAGATGGCCAGAAAAGAAGACCGGAGGACGGCAGGAGGAGACTCCTTACGCAGGCCACGGAGTGCCTGGCAACGGCAGATAGGGGTGGTCCGCCAGGGGGGCGACAGATCGAGGAGAACGGCAGAATAGAGGGTGGGGGATCCCCAGGGACGAGAAATCTCGGCCAGAGAGGCAGCGAAATGCCACGTGTCAGGCCGGGGTAGCGCCTGGGAGATCGCGGAGAAGAGTAGGGACATCGGAAGGCGGCAGATGCGAAGGTAACACTTCGCCATGAGAAGGCCCGGCGAAGGGGCAGGGGGGGGTTCCACAGTCCACCTGAAGACTAGCGACAGGGGACGAGCGGAAGGCACCCGACGCCAGCGAAGGCCACGGTGGAGAAGAGGATCCAGCATACGGAGTGCCGGAGAGGAGGCGGAGCTGTAGACCACACAGCCGTAGTCGACACGGGATTGCACCAGGGAGGTGTACAGGCGCAGCAGAGTACGCCTGTCCGCCCCCCAGGTCGTGTGGGACAGATGACCCAAAAGGGAGAGGGTGCGGCGAGATGTTTGCCGCAACCGCCTAAAGTGTGGAACCCAACCGAAAAATCCGTCGAGGGTCATACCAGGAATCTAACGGTGGGACGAGGGGAAGAGGAGTGCCGGCAAGGGTAAGGGCGAAGGTATGCGACAGACGGAGGCGCCGAGGACGGAAAAGCATACTGGAAGACTTAGAGGTGAAAAAGCATAGCCAACCGAGGACGCCCAGCGAACCACCGCGTTGATGGTTAGCTGGCCGACGTTCAGCCAAAGACGGGAGGCGGCCAGAGCATAGATAGCCAGGTCATCGGCATAGAGGGAGCTACGAACGGATGTAGGCAGGACCGTAGCGACTGTGTTCATCACGAGTGAGAAACACAAGACGCTAAGGACACTACCCTGAGGGACACCCTCCTCCAACGGAAAGCGGTCAGAGAGGGTAGAACCGATGCGGACGCGGAAAGAACGGGCGGACAAGAGTTATAAATAAGGAAGGGAGAAAGCCTACGAAACCCAGGGAGCGTAAGCAGTCGAAGACCGCGCTCCGCCGGTAGTATCGTAGGCCTTCTGGAGGTCGAAAAAGACGGCGAGTACAAATTGACGCCGGGAGAAAGCCTCCTGCACGTCATGGCTAAGGAGAAGGAGGGGGTCGGTGGTAGACCGGAAGCGCCGGAAACCAGCCTGGGTAGCAGGGTACTGGTCACTCGCCTCCAAGGTAAAGGACAGCCGCGAGGCGACCATCGCCTCCATCACCTTGCAGGCACAGCATGTTAGGGAAATGGGGCGACAGTTCGACGGGAGTGAGGGTCTTTATCGGCTTCGGGATGGGGACGACGATGGACTCACGCCACCGGTCATATATATATATATATATATATATATATATATGGGATGAATATCACAATTAAACACGTGAAATGAATGAATGATGCAAACCTACAAGGAAAAAAGAAAAATGATTCCAAGGCCTTTCGTGTATTCAGAAGTACACCTCGTCATTCCCTGACGAGGTGTACTTCTGAATACACGAAAGGCCATGGAATAATTTTATTTTTCCGTGTGGGTTTGCATCATATATATATATACACATTCGTATATTCCAGATTATAAAAAATGAGAAAAGGCGTTTCTTTGCCCTTTTCCGAAATTCTCAATTTGCCATTTTGCATAATAATAAACATTATATGTTTGAAATTTATGCAGAATATTTAAGAACTAAAATCTTAGTGTCTTATGTACTGCCTCTGTTAAATTAAAGAACTTGTAAAATGCAACATTTAATATTTACTCACCAAAGTATGTAATCAAAATAAATAAACAATCGTAGAAATATTTAGTTTATGAGATTCATTAATATATAAAAACAATCATACAATTCGTTTCTTTCCGTTGGCATCGGCCATTTGTTTTCTTTGAACTTGGTAGGTCTTTATGGTGAATTACAGTTCCCACAAACAATGACAACAATGACGATAATGACAATAATGACGATAATGACAAACAATTTTATATCTTATACATTTTATATAATAATGACGGTGTACATTCAAATGGTGTTTATGGCATTCTTATTGTATTTGACAGCTGTTTGGCGTAAAGCAAAGGTTTCGTAACGGTAAAACTCAAGATTATTTTGTACTGTCTTATTTTTTTTTATTAGTCAAGACTGTAGAAATACGTTGAAAGAATATTTAATATTACAAAGTATATTTAAGTCAGGGGTGCTCAAACATTTTCGCAGGCGGGCGGGCACTTTTTCCAAATGCTGGAGCACAGGCGGGCACACACAAAAAATACTATGATAAAAAATACTTAAAAACATAAAAAATATTATTATATGGTTTTAATTGCAATATTCTTTCTATTAACCTGTCTCTAAATCCTTATCTGGGGGCTACTCGCAGGCACACCGAAATGGCTTCGCGGGCACAAATGTGCCCGCGTGCACAGGTTTGAACACCCCTAATTTAAGTCAACAACAAATTTTTTAAACACAAAGTGAATATAAAAAATATTTGAAAAAACAATAATCAACTCTCATAATCAGACAATTTTCTACTATATATATATAATATATATATATATATATATGTATGTTTTATATATATATATATTACAAATGTATCTTAATGTATCTCAATACGTGGAAAGAATCCACGAAGGTGAAAAGGTCAACCCGTTTTTTCCTGTTTTTGAGTTTCAACATTTTCAAAAACTTGAAACATTGCAACATTTTCTCTGGTGAAGCGCCGGTTGCAAATTAAAATTTTTGTGAACTAATAAAGTAGTTGCACAATTTATTAGTTAAATATTTAAAGTTTGTTCCTGGAAAAGTTTATTCTACAAATTTCATTTTCTTCTACCGGTAGAATTATATATATATATATATATATGTATATATATATATATATGATGAATAAAACCACGAAGGAAAGGAACACACAATGGTGCTCAAGCGCTTTCGTCTAATGACATCCTCAGGAACACAGTGTTCCTGAGGATGTCATTAGACGAAAGCGCTTGAGCACCATTCTGTGTTTCCTTTCCTTCGTGGTTTTATTCATCATAAATATTTTTCACGTGTTACTTTCGTGAAATAATTTTCATATATATATATATATATATATAATTCTACCGGTAGAAAAAAATTGATCTCACGAAAATATTTAAAAGAATAGTCAGAGAGAAAATCAATGACTTCTTGTAGACACTGGAAAGATTCAACGAAAATCAACACGGATTCCGATCGGGAAGATCATGCTTATCACAACTTACAGAGCATTGTAACAATATCCTAGATGCACTTGAAGGCAATGAAAACAATGATGTCATATACACGGATTTTGCTAAAGCTTTCGACAAATGCGATCATGGTATAATAGCACATAAAATGAAACATATAGGAATAACAGGCAAAGTGGGAAAATGGGCATATAACTTCCTCAGAGAACGTCTACTGTACAGGTCGTCAAAATTCAAGGTGTATCATCATCAGAATCAGAAGTACGCAGCTCAGTACTACAAGGTAGAGTGCTGGCCCCACTCCTGTTCATTATCATGCTAACAGACATAGACACTGGAGTTAACAGCAACAGTATAATAACATCCTTTGCGGACGATACAAAGATCAACAGAAAAATCAGCGATGCAGATGAAGTGGAGGCCTTGCAGAGGGACACAAACAAAATATACAAATGGTCAGAAGACAACGATATGACATTTAACACCGAGAAATTTCAGCTCTTGAGATATGGTAGAAATGAGGAAATTAAACAGACTGCATATTATGCTCCAGATATACAGGAAATTCAGAGAAGCACGAAAGCGGTCGACTTGGGGGTAATAATGACGATGATGCCAAATTCGAGACACAAAATCAAATATCAATAAACAAAGCAGAAAGAGTCGCGGGACAGGTACTAAGAACGTTCAAAAGGAGGGACAAGACAGTAATGATTCCCCTGCTGAGAACACTGATCATACCAAAACTTGAATACTGCTCAGTTTTGACGGCCCCATATAAAAAGGAAGAAATTAATAAACTAGAAGAAACGCAGAGACATTTCACAGCCAAAATTGGTGGCTGCAAAGAACTCAACTACTGGGAAAGACTATGTAAACTAAATCTATACTCCCTGGAAAGAAGAAGAGAGAGGCATACCATAATCTACATATGGAAAATGATCGAAAAACTGGTACCAAACCTCAAACTAAACCCAATTACCATCCAAACAACGCTGGACAACAGGAAAGGCAGAATATGTAGTGTTCCCAAACTAAAGCCCGGACAAGGGACCTCCTCAACACTGAAGGAAAATAGCTTGGTTGTCAGTGGCTCAAGACTTTTTAACCAGCTTCCTAAGGACCTCAGAAACGTTACAGGAGTCAAAGTTGAAGTCTTCAAGAGAAGACTAGATGCCTGGCTCAAGACGGTACCAGATGAGCCGGGTGTACCTGGCTATGTGCGGTGGAGAGCGCAAGAGAGCAACTCGCTCCTCCACCAAGCCAGGTAGCCGGCGCGCAGAAAAACCCAGCTGTTCATCCTTCCACACAATAAAGAAAGTGGTTGGTAGATAAATGGGTACCCTAGGTGACCTAGTGGTTAAGACGCTGGGTTGCTGATGGGGCGTGGTTCGGATTCCACGTTAAACTGTAGGTCTAAGTTGGAGTGAAAAGCTTGACCTTCGTCAGAATGAACAATTCGGGCGGAAGCTAACCAAAGGCGTATGTGTATATGTGTGTATATATATATATATATATATATATATATATTATATATATATATGAAAATTATTTCACGAAAGTAACACGTGAAAAATATTTATGATGAATAAACCACGAAGGAAGGAAATACAGAATGGTGCTCAAGCGCTTTCGTGTTCCTGAGGATGTCATTAGACGAAAGCGCTTGAGCACCATTCTGTGTTTCCTTTCCTTCGTGGTTTTATTTATCATATATATATATATATATATATCTAATAGATATATATATATTTTGTAAACTGACTGAAATTTTAGGCAATTTATTAAATGTTCGATTTACTTTAATACCTAATTAAAACTAACCTAGCCATGAATTTTTAGGCAATATATTGGGACATACCAGTGGGTATTTAGATTAGACTAGGTTAGGTTTTGTGTGTATTACCAATTTGACATATTGCCTAAATTTCAATCAATTTATAAATTGCCTAATTTTCTATATATATATATATATATATATATAATATATATATATATATATATATATATATATATATATATGAAGAGAGAGAGAGAGAGAGAGAATTGATAAAAGTAAAGAGACACCTTCGAATTTTCCATAGTTTTGATTTGATAATAAAAGCCAATAAATTATAAGAGATTCATTGAATCAATATATTTAGAATAGTGTTACTTCCCCTTCAAATTATGTAAAACTGACACACGTTTTGGCAATGCATTGGTGAACTTTGACATTTGAGGGGTCCCGCGTCTTACGGTACCTAAGCGCCAAAATTAAAATTCGCCACAAATCGCCTCCAAAGTTCAACAATATTCTGGCAATAGTATCTCTGTTATTAATTGAGCTAGAACGTTCATTTTTGGCTAAATTAGAGTTCTAAGTATGCTAATGAAGATGTTGATGAGTTTTTGGAATAGATTTTCATATTTTATATTTATATTTTTTTTAATTTTCTTATTATGCCGAACTTTGGGTGCGATTTCTGGCACAGAATGAGGTGAAAAAAGTAGTTCGCTTCATAAGGTTTTCAACCATACTTCTAGTGTCGTAAGGTCATTATAACCCAAACCACGCGATAGAGGAAGGGTGAAAATAGTGATATCCATCAAAAACACGTTTTCGCCTGTGGTCGCGCTTAGGTACCGTAAGACGCACGACCCCTCATTTGTTCTTGAGGACAATTATCTTATCTTGTGGTATCTATTTACATTTGTCAACTCTCTCTCTCTCTCTCTCTAAAGTGTGCAGGAAGTATGACGAGGTAAAACCGCTGTTGACTGCCTGCTGTCGCAAACTTTTAATGAGTGGTTCCTCATGATAATTTGCTACTGTGTTCCGCTGGTTTTGGAGTTAAGAACATTTCATTACATTCTTAAAACGGACGTTCACATTAAGAATTTTGTAAAATGAAATGCATTTATAACTGTAAATGATTACGTTCACAAAATATAAGCTTTGTTTCGCTGACCACCACGCGTATAATTATCTTCAGGTTCGCATTTACGTAAAGAAGGATATTGATATATTTTTAATCCCAGAGTTAGTTCTGTTTGATATTATCCTCGTATGGATTTATATTTTATTGATTGATTAATCATGAAATATATTCGTATTAATAGTAAACTAGTCATGGTTCAAAATAAGCGTTAAGTTCCACAACTTCAACAACAAACTAAAACTAACCTTTTTGTGTATCCTTTTGAAAATATGTTTGAACAGAATTTAGAACCAAGATGACTTTCCTTCGCGAGTCTCTCCAACCTTTGATGCGCACCGCTGAAAAACTGTTCAGAAAATAAACGTCGGTATGGAATTACGATTTCGTGCAGTAAATTTACGAATGGGAGGAACGCGGGGAAGACAGACGAAGAGGAGAGAACAGTCTGCCAACCCTCACTGCATGGAAGTCAAACACTGACTGGGAAGAGCCACTGGAATACTCTCTCTTTAACGTCACTTTTTTTTCATCTTCTGCTTCCCTCCTTTCCTTCCTCCTCCTCTTCCTCCTCCTCCTCCTCCTCTCGGAGTGGAACATCAGCACAAAGATGAGAGTCTTCAAACAGCCCGTCTTCGAGTTCATGAAAAATGGCTCGACTCCGAACAATAAACTGGCGTAACTGTACTATTCATTTTATATAATCTGAGGATGCATTTGCGGCTCTCCTTTACGGCTGTCGTGTTAGCTTAAATTCGTCTTAAGATTTCGTAATTGCTAAGTCAATTGCTTGTACACTGTGTTAGTAAGAGAAACTGTTTTATACAAAAAAAATATATACACACACACACACACGAACAGAATTTGAGTGCATTTCTGTTTGGGAGTGTTTACTGTTTAACAACCTCCTTTTTAACGACAAAGGTTATGGAGAGGACCTACATCATCTGAACGACGCCTTGGACGGTCAAACCATCCACAGAGGCGTCATGCCTATAGACGTTGGGTGGGCACGTGACCCCCCCCCCCCCCCCCCCCCCCCCGAAAAAATTACTGGAATAAATTTAAATTTACGAAATAATATTTAGTAAAGATAAGAGAATTCCAATAAATTAACCATATATGTTACGGCCTTTTTGCGAAATCGGCCTTTTTTTTGCAAAAAGATCGATCTTTTCGCGAAAGGTTTAAGTTGTGATATTTTCGTTGTTTAACGAAAATATCACGAATTAACCTAACCAGTCGTCAAAGGCGGACAGTTAACCTAACCGGGCATTCAATTAACCTAAATCGGCCTTTTTTTGCAAAAGGCTGATTTCGCAAAAAGGCCGTAACATATATACATATATACACTGTTGACTTTTCTTATCCTTAAAATGTAGTTAACCCACTGACTTACTGATTTCTTACAACTGATTAAAAATTATTTCTCTGACAGTGCCCCAACAAAAAATATTTGTTGCATGATGCCCATGCCCATCCAACTACTGAATTATTCAATATCGTTTAACCTCGTTACTCTGCTGATCTAACGGCAAGTGGTGTTGCGTCCGTGCATTTATAAGCAAACGTTTTGCGTATACTATTTACGCTTAATACAATTAATACGCAGTATTTAGTACTTTAATTTTAAAAAATTTAAAGAATCTTTATGTATTTTAAATTAAAAATAAAGGAGACTTTAGGAACTAAGTTAAGTCTATTTGGAATTTTAACTGATACAAATTTCCACTCTTTAAAAAAGTCCATTAATTAAAAAACTGACGCGTATGAATACGCAGCAGCCATTAGGTTAATAACAACTCCCTTTTCAAGTAATTGAAAGAAATAAAGACTGAAGGTAAACATTTTTATCTTGTTGTAGTTTACAACAAACGTTGTTACAAATTTATTTATCCGATTGTGGTCGTTATAAGGCTTTTGTTTGGCTTTTCAGGGCTTTCAAGGAGAAAAGAAAAGTATCGTATGTAATTTTTACTTCCCGTGTGTTGTGTACGAAAAGCAATGTTTAAATTTCTTTTAAAAATGACGTAAAGTTAAGAGGAAGTAATATCAATATTATTATTATTATTATTATTATTATTATTATTATTATAAATAAAAATATTTATAACTATTTAGGAAATATGGTATGATTTCAAAGTAATGAAATAAAGATAGAAAACGTACGAAGGTCATTATTATATTAACATACTTTGGAATGATTGATAATGATTATTATATGGAATGTATCAGTCAGATTTTATATTTACAGTGTGTGTATATATATATATATATATATATATATAAAAGGTTTAGCTTTGATAATTATCAATGTTTAGCTCTTTCGTATAGTTTCGACCCACAAATATGGTGCATTTTTACGAGGATGTTAATGTAAAATGCGGACTAATTTGTCTTCTTCTGATCCACGTCGTGTAATAGGGAATGTCTTGATGAAATATGGAGTATTCATTAACTCTCTGGAAGGGGGTGAAACGAAAGTCGTGAAACTTATGCTTTAAATCAGTGGTTTCCAAAGCTTTTTTGGGGGGTTCCCCAAAACCCAATTCTAATCCAGCTTCATTACCTCAATCATTAGATATTATTTTTTTATAACTTCTGGATCGTGTTATTACCCCACAAAATACTTGTCATTACCCCAGTGGGGTAATTTACCCCCAGGTTGGGAACCACTGCATTAACTGATGCCTGACTTTAGAAACTCACGCATGAAATATTTTTAATTTACGCCATGATTTCACAAAAATAATTAAAAATTTGAATTTTGCAGAGTTGTGATTGCTGGGCACGAACCTTAACTTTAATTACATTGAATATTTTAGCTTATACTCGCATCTTATTCTTTAAAGGGAACACTGAAGATTTTTTTGAATGTTAAGAGAATGTTAAACGAGTGACAAATAGAATTAAAAAACAAGAGGATAGATGAAGACTTGGTAAGGAAATTCATTATCATTACAGAAATACATCAATGACATTCATAGGTAATTTTTGTTAATATCTCTCTCATTCTGAAAAACAAAATGTGATAAAAATCTGTGGCCATAGCTGCGCGATAAAGTGAATAGATGTGCCATGTGGAAAGTGTTCAGAATGTATAGTGTCAATTGTTAAATGCTGCGAGATAGTTCATTATCGGAAGTGAGAGCGGTTGAGATGAATAATTTAAGAAACATGGTTTATAATGTTGTTGTAATGTTATAATGTTTCGGACCAGCAAAGACCTTAGAATCCACTCACGGCAGTCTACCTAACCGTGTTTGTAATTGTAAAATTGTAATTGTTTATGTAAAAAGGATTGACCTTATGAGAAATGAAGATGTTCGAGAAAGGTGTGGAGTAAAAAAGTCACTGGAGATGAGAATTTAGAATAATATAATGCTAGGTTGGTATGATCATATGAAAACAATGATGAAACTGTGTAAAAGGTGTGTAATAGTGGGATTGAATGTGGTAAGTAGGGTAATAATAATCATTTATAAGGGCCAAAACCTGGCACAGCGCTCAGACCAACTAATGCGGCCCATTGCTCTATCTCTTGTATTATTATTATTATCAGCATCGTCGGGATTCAAACCCCCGACCTCAGTGTCTTCGCTTCTTTATGGGGAAACGGTGTTAGTCACTGACCTGCGGACGCTGATGGGAAGTAGAGTAAGACCGCGTAAAACATGAAAGGATGTAATTAATAAATGTGTGACTGAATGTGGCGTTAATACTCGTATAAATGTGACAAGAAGCAGAGAGGAATGGAAGCGGTTTGTGAGGTGTGTAAGTGGAGACAGTTGTCTCACTTGACGTACTATTAAATGTATATCCTCCCCCCCCATCTTTTACCTAAAAGGTAACAATGGATCCCTAAGGTTGGGGTGATATACTCTTCGCGGTGATACCCATGTATCCAAACGTAATTGATTTGACTGTCTCCGGTCCCAACTTCAAGTGTTGTACCCACCTCATGGAGAATGGAGAATGCCTTTATATATAGATCCATGGGCGCCCGCAGGTAGGGGCAAGGGGGGGCGCTTGCCTCCCCCTGGAAATGCCAAGAAAATATTTATATCCTAAACTTGCTGAAAAGTATCCAACTGCGTCCTAAAGGGTGAAAATTTTTATTTGTGTGCATGATAAAAGGTTGCTACCTTTTTATTTGTTCAGAAGTCCCCCCTTAAAATTATCCCGCCAAGTTGGCAGCGCCAACTCAAGCACCTGGCTGCATGCAGTGCGTGGCAGCCATTGTTTTTGATCCTTACACATGCACAGTCGAAAGATCCTTCAGTACACTTCGGCGAGTTAAAACATGGCTGAGGTCTACTATGTCTGATGAGCGACTCTCTGGGTTATGTATGCTCAGTGTACACCGGGAGAAAATCAACTCCAACAAAACTGATTTTATGGAAAAGGTTGTTCATAATTTTGGTAGTGACCGCAGACGACTACAATTCCTATTCAAATGAGTAGTGTAGGTGATGCTCGAAACACCGTTTTCAAATTAGGTACAACATTTACTTCAGTGTGCTTTTTTCTTCATTCTATCATGTTTCTGTTATAAATAAAATAAATGATTGTTATCATGTGCATTGTATGTATATACAATATATATTTGCATTTTCCATTACAGAAAATGCAACACTAAACTTGCTTAGAATTAACCTGCTGGTTCCTAAGGGGTCAAAAGTTTTTTGCTTGCTCCGGTCCCTACCTATTAATACATTAAATTTTGCCCCCCCTTGGAAAAAATCCTGCGGGCGCCCATGTATAGATCGTGTGTGTGTGTGTGTGTGTGTGTGTGTGTACGCAAATAGATAAACGTTTCACACAGGAAATTGCAGCATCCCTACAAACAGCTAAAAATTAATTCATTCATTATGAATTCCTTTCAAGTATACTTCACCAAACCATTTGAAACGGAGGGAACTGTTGGGGTTGGGGGAAAGGGGAGGTGTCCCTCCTCACATTTCATTCATTCCTTTGCAATCATTCACCGAAATAGATTTGTAACTCAGTCATTAAATGTACTTATTTAGTGTGGGAAAAATACAATAATATGAACTGCGAGAACCAATTAGCGAATTCAAACTTCGCCACAACGCCATATTTATGACGTACTTCATACAACGGTAAATAACGAGAAATTAAATAACCAAAATAAAAAAATAACTTTATAATTTGTGAATTACATCAAATGAAGTGTGAATTTTGTCGAATATTATTTATAATTTTTTTTTTTTAGTTTGCCATTTAAAATTAAGTAATTAAAATGTTTATTTCACAGTCAGTTTTGCATTATTTATATATACATATTTCTATAACACCGCACACTTTGTGGACACACACACACACACACACACACACACACACACATATATATATATACACACGGTGAACCAAAAGTAGGTGGACAGTAGGTTGAATACGGTTTGTTATATTATATTATAACTATGGTGTTCATTATAACTATGGTGTTTGTGTTATATTATATTAAATATTATAACTAAATTTATTTAAATTTTATTTTGTATTATAGTATACAAAAAAATTAAATATGTATTCTCAAAATAAACGTTATCATTTACTGTCCACCTACATTTGGTTCACCCTATATATCAGGTCATCCCATAAGTAATGTCGTTTTTTACGATAGATTAAGTTTAAACTAGTCCTACTCGGTTTAAGCATAAATTTTCCGAAGGTTATATCTAAGACGAGATCTATCGTGTTTCGCTACATACTTGACAGACCTTGACCAGTGAAGACGTGTGTTTTGCTTTATGTGAACCCCTCATAAACATGGCGGTATCAGAAAAGCATATCAGGCATATAATGCTTTACGAGTTCAAAAAAGGGAATAGTGCTACTGAAGCAACGCGAAGCATTCAGGAAGTTTATGGCAACGATATTCTGCATGTGAGGAAATGTCAAAGATGGTTTCAAAAGTTTAGGAATGGTGACTGCTGTTTGACAGATGCAGCACGCTCTGGACGCCCTGCTGAGTTTGATGATGACTTGCTGTTAGCCGCACTTGAAGAAGACTGTTCAACAACTGTCGAAGAATTGGCCCAGAAACTCAATTCATCCCCGTCCACCATCCATCGACATTTGCAACAACTGGAAAAGTGCCTAAGTTAGGAAAATGGGTGCCACATGAATTGTCGGTCGACAATCTGAGGGTGCGGGTAAACATTAGCACAGCTCTTCATTCCCGTGAACTCCCAAGATCCGTTTTTGCACCGTTTAGTGACTGGGGATGAAACGTGGATACTGTACCAGAATGTTAAGCGCCGTCGACAGTGGGTTTGTGCCGGAGAACCAGCGACATCACAGCCAAAACCAAATCTTCACCCTCGGAAGGTGTTGTTAGTGTTTGGTGGGATAAAGGTGGTGTAATACACTTTGAAACCTTACCACACAACCAAACAATCACTGCTCAAGTCTACTGTCAACAACTGGATCGATTGAACACTGCACTAAAAGAAAAGAGACCTTCTTTGGTTAATCGGAAAGGAATCGTGTTCCACCACGACAACGCACGTCCTCATACCGTTCGGATCACTTCTGCAAAAATTGAGGAGCTTGGGTGGGAAAAACTTCCACATCCTCCATATTCTCTAGACCTTGCGCCTTCAGATTATAATCTCTTCAGGAGTCTGCAAAACTATCTTGACGAGAAACAGTATACTTCTTTAGATGACCTGCACACCAGTCTTTGTACGTTTTTCGCCTCAAAACTGCCTGAATTTTCTAAACATGGCATTAAAAAGCTTGTAGGACATTGGCAGGGTGTCACTGATTCCGATGGAAAATATATACTAGATTAAAAAGTTTCAGTTGAGTTTTTTTTTGCCCTTCAAATTCCGATCTAAAAAAACGACATTACTTATGGGATTTTTTTTTTTTTTTAAGTTCGGGAAGAACCGATTCGCCTCTATTTAAAAGGGCATATCTCGGCGGGAAAAAAAAGAAAAAGTGAGAGGAAAGACAGAGGAAAAAGAAAGGGTGGAGGGGACAGTCGAAGTGGAAAAAGACCAAGGATGACAAAGACTGCAAGGTCGAGCCCCATCATTCTCGTGTGCTAGGGCCGGGAGGGCGCACGTGAAACCTCCTGGAACAAGCACGTACAAACGAGCACAAAGAGCACTCAAGAGCACGAGCTTAGAACCCCTTGCGGGGTTACTTGTGGTGCAACTACTTTTTTATCGCGCGCGGGGGGTTCGTTAGATCAGGATGGCTCTGGTTATTACTCGGAGAGGCCTATTACAAAGTTTCCATTCGCAATAGAACACTAATTCAAAATAAATTTACAGATGTACACTTACACATTTTTTGGTAATTATGTATATAGACACGTTCAGTCATTTTACGCACCAAAATACATTTTTCTAGTAGTATTTGATGTGATTTGTTCAAATCTGACCTCCATTTCCCTCGGAAATGAGATCCAACAAAGTTATAGTACTTTGAAGTTTCGTTCATTTTCAAGGAAAATTGAGGTCAAAATCTAAGCAAAACACATCAAATATTACTAGAAAAATTATTTTGGTATTAGTTAACCTAACCTTACCTAACCTAACCTAACATGAATATGTTATTACATTATCATTTGTATAATTTAGGTCTTGGGGGTACGGAGGTGGAGCCTCCGTAAAGATCACGCATAACAAATTGATCGATATTGATCGGCATTTTAGCGTCGGAAATTCAAAAATAAAAAATATAAAACCCTATACCGATCAATTTGTGATGCGGGATCTTTACGGGGGCTCTGCCCCCGTACCCCCGAGACCTAAATTATACAAATGATAATGTAACAACATATTCAATATTTCTATTGCTCGGGAGTCATTAGAATGCACTTCGTATATTAAATCCTCAAAATAATATTCGCACCCTTCACATGTCATCGCGACCAACATCTATGAAAAACTAACATAAGTGGAAGTAGTAACCTAAAAAGCCTAGCTCATATATCATGTTTTCATGACGTCACCAGGCAAATATTGGAAGGGCGGGAAAAAATGCCGCAAAAATGTCATAATATTCAAATCTACATAATTTGGTAAGGACTCATCTGCGAACATAGTGACTTACCGGTATATCAAAATGATGAGAAAATTATGCTTTAATATTTTATAATTATATTTGCTTTTAATATTCTGAACGTGACGATACTCATATTATCCCATTTTTTTTTCAAATAATATAATCGAATGCCAAAAGATGTTTCCAGTTACGCGGATTAAGTCTCAAAGTGCTTATACAGAGGGATTTTATGTGTGACTCAAGAAACAGCACTTAATTAATTCAAATTCCTTAAACAAAAATAAATAAATAAATAAATAAAAAAGTACAAAAATTTAGTCTCAAAAGTTCCGCGCGAGTCCCACAGAATTTTAGGAAACAATTTCGCCAAATTAATCTCAACACAATTTTCAAAAGTTCTCCGCGAATTCCGCAGATTCCATCGGGAAATATAATTACCAAAAGTTGCTCAACACAAACATTTTAAAATCATTCCCAGAGGTAAAAACAATAAACTCATGAAGCTCATAATTTAGAATTTGGATGTGTAAACAGAATTAAGCTCTAAAATTTGCCGGACACTTTCGGGTATTATTTCACAAAGTTTTTCTGCCGACTAACATAAAACGTTTGAAGCAAAGTATGAAACAGTGAAACAATGAGATTCAAATTATTCGAACAAAAGAAACACTTTAAATCGGCTTATAGAATCAATCGGTGACAACTTTCAAAAGTGATGACTCAACTACACTTCATCGTTGAATGACTAGGGCCACAACTAAAGCTATATCTTAAGTCACACCTTAGACTTAAAGAGACTCCTCACTTCAGTATCTAAATAACCTACTGGAAATATTTTCATTACATGACGTCATTCATACAAACACTACTAATCTTCTTCGATATAAATAAACTCGCTTTTCCGCAAGAAAAAATTGGAATAAAATTTGCTTCTCAGAGGGTTTTCTTTAGGCGATGTATTTCCTGAGCCAATCTAGCTTTTGACATTTAACAAGTGAAACAGCTCTCAAATGTTTACATTAAACTTTACAAGCTCAAAATGAAAAGGATCCTAAGGCTAAAGTTCTTTCTCATTTACCGACAGATTAATTGCGGACTATAAATCAGGTTCTGTGGTAGTCGAAACAACACCTCGTTTTCTTCTCTCTCGAGTATTGGATTGCAGTTCGGTTTTCCATGTGCAATTTTAAAGATTTAATTTTCAAGTGAAATTAACACCCTTTCAAAATCAAGTTGTGATTGCCAAATTGGGGGTTTATTAATAAACATAAAATAATAAAATTCATAACATATAAACGAAAAACAAGTAATTAAAACAGAAAATTCTTGTCGGCCCTATGTGACGATCGGCATGTAAATATACAAATATGTTCTGTTTTGTAAATGTGACGTATTACGTTTAGCCAATGAGGTATGGGATATCAGTCACGTGATATAGCGCCTTTTTTTTGTCTAATCATGTCATTAAAAACAGTTTTGTTTTCATGTGACACTTGAAAAATATACCGATAGGATTCAATTATCAAAAATAGGTCACATAAGTTAGTAACTAATACAAAAAGATTAGGAATTTGTAAAAACTCTTAAATTAATGCACTAATGGATATTTCAAAGTTTTAGAGTCAATGGTAAAAAGACAGAAATGTTTGTTAAAGCACGAGATGAACAACCAGAATTCCCTTCTAAAGGAAGAAGGGAAGCACGCAAGAGGCAATAGAGAGAAGTTTGTAATCGGGGAGAGGAGTCGATCAGTTGAAGTTAATTTGGAAAGAGTCAGCAGAGTTAAGAGCTGTTTGCCATCAGAAAAGGTCCTAAAAAAAATTCTTTGAAGAAACCAAAAGAAAGTATGTTTCTCTCTCTATCTATATATATATATATATATATATATATATATATATATATATATATATAGTATAAATACTTTTATTGTTAGTTTCATGTTGTGATTTGAGTGAACAATAATTATTTTTATAAGAGCGTGTTTTACTTTCAATCCGAGAACAGTGTCTTGAATGTGATGTAAAGATGAAACAAAATCGAAATGGTAAAATTGGACGAGTAAACTGGGATGAGATCGGTGACACAATCATAAAGTTGAGTTATCTGGTAAAAGAGAGGTATCGTTCCAAAGAGTGTAATTAATTTTCTTATAGGCGTCATATAAGACTGGTGCGAAAAATAATAACAGATAGGCCCGAAGCCAAAAGCAGGGCCGTAGTAGACGTCCGAAAAACCCCAAGAACCACTCTTGCATGAGACAGGCGTGTCGTAGGTTTTTCAGGCACATCGAAACGACCTAACACTTCCACGTACGCTGATAGGCCTAGCTCAACTAGGCTTAGAAATAAGCTGGCTAATGCTACCAATTGTATGGTAATATAGTCTGAATAAAGTCCTCATTACCATTTCGCAGAAAGACGTGGAACCCTTCAGTCACTTTATTCTTTCTTTCGATTACCTATGATTTTTCATAGTTATGACCATTTTTATTTCTATTTCAATACACAAATTTGTCGTTACAACAATATGTATACAGTGACGCTCATAAGTATTCATAAGTAAGTATTCATACTCTGTGTGCCCACCTTTTGCTTGAACGACTTCAATCAGGGGCGTAACTAACGGGGTGGACGGGGGCAACATGTCCCCCCCAACCTTTGAACTGAGGGGGATAATATAGGTTTTGTCCCCCCGAACTTTTGATCTAAGTTAGCTTACGTGAAGGAAAATATTTAGTTCTTGAAATAATCTATGATGAGTAAATCTTTAATTATATTAGTCCTATTAGTATGCTGGAAAGTATTACTGATTCAGTACTAATACTGCAGTGATAGATACTTTAATGAGACATCTAGTTATTTTTTACTTTAATTATTGCATAATTTAGATATCATTGTTATATTCTACCGAAAAAATATGCCTTGGAAGACCAAATTTAAGACATTACCTACAGGATAGCAGCACAGAAATTCATCGCAAGATTTTTCATCATTAAGTTGTCCCCCCCAACTTTTGAAAGCTAGTTACGCTCTTGACTTCACTGATTGGTATTTTTCTACAAGGTTTCGACATCTCGGTAGAAATTTTAGCCCATTCTTCTGAAGAAAATTGTTGCAGTTCATTCAGATTCGAGGAGTTTCTCTTGTGGACACCCTTTTTAAAATCAAATCATAAATTTTCGATTAAATTGAGATCTGGGCTTTGACAGAGCCCCTATTCGATAAGCTTGAAATTCTTTTGTTGAAGCCATTTCATGGTACTCTTACTTTTGTGTTTTGGATCATTATCTTGTTGCAGTGCCCAATTGCGACCCATTCGCAACTCTTCTGAACCAGAAGCACTAAAGCATCCCCAAAGAAGCAAACTACTGTACCACTACCATGTTTAACCTTAAGAAGGATTTTTTTTCCTGGAATGCACTATTTGATTTTTGCCAAACATACCGCTGCTCGTTGTTCCCGAATAATTCAATTTTGGTCTTGTCTGTCCAAAGAACTTTCGGTACTTACGTATTAACGGGGGGCCACCACATACTGATGATTGGTTAGGTTAAGTTGTAATATTTTCGTTAGTTGAAAATTTCTAATACATCATATTTTTTAAATAGCAATATTTTTTAAAATATTTTGTGTGGCGACAGTTAGTACATGATCACAATCCATTCAATTCCATTCTTAATGCTACTAAAAATTTTTGGCCTCCAGAAACAAATGTGTTTCTAATGTGTAACATGTATTAATCATTGTAAATATTTGAAATATAAATCATTGTAAATATTTAAAAAAATATTGCTATTTAAAAAATATGGTGTATTAGAAATTTTCAACTAACGAAAATATTACAACTTAACCTAACCAATCATCAATATGTGGTGGACCCCCGTTAATACGTAAGTACCGAACTTTCTTCCAGAATACAAATCCATCATTTTGAGGATCATTGGCTTACTTTAAACGACCTTCTTTGTGTGCTTTTCGTAGCAGAGGTTTTCTTCGTGCAACTCTTCCGTATAGACGATTCTTTCTCAGTATACGACGTACAGTAGAGGGATGGACATCGATCTTAGACAGTGTTAATGTTTGCCAAATATCACCTGCAGGTACTCGTGGATTGATTCGCAGCAGCCATTCTTTCAATCCGTCTAGGTGTAGGTTCTGAAATCTTGCAAGGTCGTCCACACCTTGATAGAGTTTTGATTGTTCCAAAACCTTTCCATTTCTTTATAACTACAGCAACCGTCGTAAATAGAATTCGAAGGTCTTCTATCTTTCTATAACTCTTCCCAGACTCGTGTGCAGCAATAACAGATCTCGTAAGATCTGTGAACAGCACTTTAGCATGACGACCCATTGCTTACTTATGGCTTGTACATGTACAATCATTCGTCTTCCATGAAGATTCACAGAGAAAATTATCGAATTCAGAATTGCCAACAGTCTCTTATCAATAAACAGCCAACTATTGATAAAAATTTTAAATTGGATCAAGTAAAGATAAGCACCCCCAACCTTTTTTAGTTAGCTTTATAAGGCTAACTAACGAAAATATCACCACTTAACCTAACCAATCGTTAGGTCAACTGTACGCCCTTGACGATTGGTTAGGTTAGGTCGTGATATTTTCGTTAGTTAGCCTTATAAAGCTAACTAAAAAAGGTTAGGGGGTGCTTATCTTTACTTGATCCTTTAAATTATTCAAGCCTAAGGTGAACACACAAAGTATTAAATAATTTGGAGCAAGTGTACTTTACGTCCCCCTGACGCAAAAGGGGACACAAACTACACTAGGTCAAAGTTGGGGAACGTAAACTACACTAGGATCTTTAGGAGGCATTTTTTAAATGAATCCATATACATATATACGTATAGGATCACCTGAAGATCAGGGCCTCCAGCTTCGTTAGTTAGCCTTATAAGGCTAACTAACGAAAATATCACGACTTAACCTAACCAATCGTTAGGTCAACTGTACGCCCTTGATGATTGGTGAGGTTAAGTCGTGATATTTTCGTTAGTTAACCTTATAAGGCTAACTAAAGAAGGCTGGGGGCTCTGATCTTCAGGTGATCCGGTGCTAGTGTCTCCGAGCAACTGATACAAGGAGAAAACGGACGATTGGTTAGGTTAAGTCGTAATATTTTCGTTAGTTTTAACGTTTTATTTGATTAGGTATATGTGGACAAAGTTGGGGGACGCAAACTACACTAGGATAATGTAGGGGAACATAAATTACACTAGGCACCACAGGGGAACGTAAACTACACTAGGCACCACAGGGGAACGTAAACTACACTTCCTCCAATAATTTTGTAAATAAATGTACGAAAACTTTTGCATTTTAACGTTTTTTTATTTTCCTCAAATTCTTTGATGTTTTACTTAGTAGTATATGTTGGAGTTAAACTAATTTTGGATCTTTTCCGTTTGGGAGCTAGCAGCGAATTTTAATGAAAATCGGTATACTAATGTAGTTTTGGTCACTGATTTAAAAAATAACTTTTTTTGAGAAATGAAAAACAAACATGTTAGAGCACTTTTAATAATTAATGTGTTTTTAACGAAAATATCATGACTTAACCTAACCAATCGTCAAGGGCGTAAAGTTGACCTAACCGGGCATTCAATTGACCTAACCTGGCATTCAATTGACCTAACTGGGCATTCAATTAACCTTAGTTATTTAATTGGTGATAATTCTTGATTTTTTTTCTGCTACTTTTACAGATCTGCAGGGATAGGGTTGCCAGATTTTTTAAATGCCCATGCGGGACAAAAAAAATTTCTGAGGTTTTTTCTTAAGACCAAATTTTTTTTCAAATTGAAACTAGATTTCTTCAACGGTTACAACAAACAAAATTAGAAAAATTGTATTACAATAATATTTAACAATTAAACATCGTGAATAAATTGAAATTATTATGCATAATATTGAAATTCTAAATCAATTCATCCCTAAAATATTTGCTTAAAAAATATTTTTGCGGGACATTTTGAACACGGGATTTTGACGCGGGATTTTTGGATCAAATGCGGGACTGTCCCGTAAAATACGGGACGTCTGGCAACCCTATGCAGGGATCCTTCAAAAAACGTATTCTTCGTTAGGAATAATTTAAAGTTGCACTTTTTACCGTTTGACCAACCGACGCTTTTGGCAGTGAAAGAACTGGGTATTTTTATCAAAGGAACACACTTTCCCACACTTAGAGCACTTTTTCATAAACAGTAGCAGTTTGTGACTCTGGCTAAATTTAACACAATCCTCTGTAACTAGTTTAAGCTAGTTAAAACACACATTAATTATTTAAAGCGCTCTAACATTTTTTTTTTTTGGATAAATGAAAAACAAACGAGTTATTTTTGAAATCAGTGACCAAAACAACATTAGTATACCGATTTTCATTAAAATTCGCTGCTAGCCCCCAAACGGAAAAGACCCCTAATTTTTTAATTTGTTAAATTTTTCCAAACAAACGATAAACTTTTCATAATTAAGCTCTGCATTGGTACAAAAAATAAGGACAAATAAAACTGAAATATTTTTCTTTACGAATACTTATGAGCGCCACTGTGTATATATATAACCTTTGGTTAGCTTCCGCCCGAATTGTTCATTCTGACGAAGGTCAAGCTTTTTACTCCAGCTTAGACCTACAGTTTAACGTGGAATCCGAACCACGCCCCATCAGCAGCCCAGCGTCTTAACCATTAGGCCACCTAGGGTACCCATTTATCTACCAACCACTTTCTTTTATTGTGTGGAAGGATGAACAGCTGGGTTTTGCTGCGCGCCGGCTGCCGTCGGGTCTCGAACCCGGGGCCGATGGATTTGTAGTCAGCAACGCTAACCACTACACCACCGAGGCGCATATATATATATATATATATATGTATGTATATATCTTGGTGTCATTAAGGAACTTCACCTTCGAGTTTAAGAATGAGAGACATTCTACCGTTTTAATAGTCCCTTAATTAAGGATATGCCTTCCCCATAAACGGCATAATGACGAGAACTTTATCCCATCTCAAAGTATAGTCACGTGATCGATGGTGCCCACAAATAAGTGGTAAAATACCACTTTCTTTAACTATTTAAGACGTGTGTGTGTGTGTGTGTGTGTGTGTAATTATAAACTGTAACTAATTTTTAAACGGTAACTAACTTAGGTTCGAACGTGAATAGAAACTAAATCTATGTTATTCGAATATTTTTATATCTGATTAATTTGCCTATTCTTGTTTCAAACTCAATTTAAACTGATATTTTTACTGTATAAATGTCTATAGGAAGTCCTTTTATATATTGCTTGTATATAAAACAAATCCTCGCACGTGTTTCTTGTACTTGATAATGAAGTGCAATGAATGTAACTGTTTCTATCTTTGACCAAAAATGGCACACGAGTTGATTGTCAGTCAGTGACCGCGTAAAACTGCGGTGCTATTTGATATTTGGAGGCGTCTGATGGAGGTTCAAAGATGGTGGAAGGGGAGAAAATAGGAAAGCACTCGAGTATTAAACCCGAGACAGTATAGAAAGGTTAATTATAGAGAGGTTAATTACTACAACCGGTTAAGTTGAAGAAGATACGAAAGAAGATCGTAAACATTCCGAACTCCGGAAAATGTTGCTTCTGTACAGTACAGTAATACAGACTTCTATACAGACTTTGTAAACATCTCAAAAAATTCCATTCGACAAAAGCAATTGTAAAATCGATATACTCAATAATGACAAAAAATAAGTAGTTGCTTTATGATCAATATATAAAATATTATATATATATATATAAAATTAACAAAGTATTTTTAAATATTGCATTTCTCCCCTTCATTGAGTGGGTTAATAGTTTTTTTTGTATTTCTCTTTGATCACAAATAACACAAATCAAATGAAATGTACAGTGGATATTGATGCATATATACTCGTATGCAACGGCCCACCCAGGTGGATGGGCAGTTCCCCACGTACAGAAAGATTTTACCCACCTATTAAAATTAAATAAGAGCATATACTGTACAGTATATGATTATATACTGTACGCGTCAAAATATACATTTGATTCGATTTGTGTTATTTCTGATCAAAATACAAACACAAAAAAATAAAAAATTTTAACTCATCCACTAAAATTATCTTTTTAGTGCAACACTTCCCCATGCCTTTAACAATGTCAAGTCCTCCCCAAATAATTATTCTTTCACACTTCCAACCCCTTTTCTTCCCCCAAAATGGCCAATCAGGGGTCATCCCCGATCATTTTTCGCTCTCTGCTCACTGTTAAAAGTTTCCAAACACTATGAAATTTCTCAAAACAGTTTCAGCCAAAAAAAAAGTTGTTTTTGTGAAAAATGTTTCAATGTACGCATGATCGGAAATTATGAAACTTTACCCTCAAATTTTATATAGAATTTTAACTATAAAAAAAATATATATATATATATATATATATATATATATATATATATATATATATATACAGGGTGTCCCAAAAAACTACATACTCTTTATAGCATCATATATATATATATATGAGTATAGTTTTTTGGGACACCCTGTATATATATATATATATATATATATATATATATATATATTATATATATATATATATATATATATACACGATACTCAAATCCGGGATATTGCCGGAATTGAGTATATATGTTACATGGAATCTGTGTAACTAGGGATTTCATGAAATCCCTAAAATGTTCAGGGATTTCACGTAAGGTTAAGTCGCGATATTTTCGTTAGTTTTAACGAAAATATCGTGACTTAACTCAATCAATTGTCAAGGGCGTACAGTTGACCTAACCGGGCATTCAATAATTTTCCCGTAGATTTAACGAAAATATCACGACTTAACCCTACATGAAATCCCTAGTTACACAGATTCCCTGTAACACACACACACACACACACAGACATATATATATACAGGGTGCTTCAAAAATTTTTACCACTTACAGTATATAACGCTAATATGTCATTCCTTACCACTTATGGTCTGGTTTTTTTTTTTTGTTTATGTAAGTATTTGCTTGTTTTTTAATAACAATGTCGTTTTTTTCCGAGAGAAATGTATCTCAAAACAGGTAACAAGGCATTTCGACGATTCAGATGATTGAAGCATCCCTCCCCCCCCCCATACTAAGTGGTAACATTTTTTGAAGCACTCCGTATATATATCAATCAAGTCAATATTCCGGGTTTGAGTATCGCGATTCAGAGTATCGAAGACATTGTTACTGCAGCTAAAAGTAAGATCGCGAAAACGGAAAATATAGGAGAGGAAAAAAAAAGGATTTTTTTTTCTGAAAAGACGTCATATTTAGCAGACGTCATATTTAGCGGATCTATACATTAATTATTTTATGAACTGTTGATGTCGTGTTGCTGCTACCCAGATTAACCAGTTTCTCGCGCGCATTTGTTCGAATGTGTGAGCTTTTATTATTTTCTCATGCTTTATTAATGTTTTAATACATATTTCATGGTTGCTCGTTTGCGTGTATTATTGTAGTAAATAATTCTAGAAAATAATCGTACAGAAATTATTCGGAAATATCTCGTATAAAGAAGAATAAACGGATGCGTGCCTGGTGCGAACGACCGCGTCGGTGGTTCATCTTCCTCACTCAGTCTCCTCTGCCCCTTCCTCCCAAAGGCAAAGTGAGCCTGAGTATCTACAGTAGATTCATAAAGTTTGTATCAGTTTTAGGTTCTGTATTTGTTTAGGGTTAAATAGTGTATATAGGAACAAAAGTATGAATTATTTCGTTCGTGGCTGACGTATCCCCCCTTTTTCCCCATAAGCTTCATATATTTCGGTATCGCGAATCCACAGTATCGTCGGGTGAGGCGTGATGTATTGTCGTAATACTCGCGGGATTCAGTATACAGGGTGTTTATAAAGTCCCTATCTATTTTAGTGAGAACGTAGCAAAAAAGGGTAAAATTCAATAACAATATAATAGAAGGCATACATTTAATGAATACTTAAGCATATGATTCTACATGAGCACCATCAGTATCTTTACAGAGTTCGAATCTGTCAGCAGCATTGCGGAACACATTTTGGAGCATGACAGGGGTTATTTTTGTAACTGCTGTTACGATACGAGCACGTAAATGTCCCAGCTTCATTCAGATGGCATTTTAAACACCGTCGTCTTTCAACAAGATGGGGCACCTTGTCATTACGCAAACATTGTTCGTGAGTACCTAATGAACGGACGGTGGATCGGACGTGGAGGCAACAGGCCCTAGACGGCTCACTCTCCTAACCTAACGCCCTTGGATTTCTTTGCAGGGGGCTTTATCAAATCAAACGTCTATCAAACGAGGGTTACAGATCTGCAAGATTTACGTGCTCGTATCGTAACAGCAGTTACAAAAATAACCCCTGTTATGCTCCAAAATGTGTTTTGCAATGCTGCTGACAGATTCGAACTCTGAAGAGATACTGATGGTGCTCATGTAGAATCATATGCTCAAGTATTCATTAAATGTATGCCTTCTATTATATTGTTATTGAATTTTACCCTTTTTGCTACGTTTTCACTGAAATAGATAGGGACTTTATAAACACCCTCTATATACAGTATATATATTGGTAACCTTGGTTTTGCTACAACCCGAATTGTTCATTCCGAAGGTGGTCAAACTCGTTGCCCCACCTTAGATCTACAGCTCATCGTCGAATCCGAACCCCGACCCACCACGGGTGGTCAGAAATTATCATACAAAGTTCTTGCCTGCACTCGATCTTACTAGGCTATCCAAGGTACACATTTATCGGAGCTATTGAAGAATAGGGACCCCAGCCTTCTTTAGTTAGGCCTATAAGGCTAACTAACGAAAATATCACGACCTAACCTAACCAATCGTTAGGTTAACTGTACGCCCTTAACGATTGGTTAGGTTAGGTCATGATATTTTCGTTAGTTAGCCTTATAAAGCTAAAGAAGGCTGGGGTCCCTATTCTTCAATAGCTCCCATTTATCTACCAACCAATTCTTTTGTAGGGAAGGATGAACAGCTGGGTGAGCTGAGGGCCGCTTACCATTGTCAGGAATCGAACCCTGGATTCTAGTCAGCAACGCTAACCATTACACCACCGATATATATATATCAGTGGCGTTCGGTCCATGGAAGCATTACGATAAAGTAATCGACGCATTTGCAAAGAAGAACAGGAGGATAGCGCTGGTGTATAAATAAGAGGATATATATATATATATATATATATATATATATATATATATATATATATATATATATATATATATATATATATATATATATATAATATAAAAGAGCGAGATGTTTGTCTGTTTGTCCCGAACTTTCTCAGCTCCCGCTGGACGGATCCCGCCCAAACTTGGCAGGCTTACTATACGTGACCCTGCGCGCAACATAAGCTATCAAAATGTCGATACACTATCCCAAAGTTGGATCACCTGAAGATCAGGGACCCCAGCCTTCTTTAGTTAGCTTTATAAGGCTAATTAACGAAAATATCACGACCTAACCTAACCAATCGTCAAGGGCGTAGAGTTGACCTAACGACTGGTTAGGTTAGGTCGTGATATTTTCGTTAGTTATCTTTATAAGGCTAACTAGAGAAGGCTGGTGGCCTTGATCTTCAAGTGATCCTCAAAGTTAGTTAGTTAGTTAGTTAGTTAGTTAGTGATATATATATATATATATATATTAGGGTGTCACTTAAATGCAAAGTTTGAAATTTTCATGCTGACACCCCGCGAATCTATTCCATTGGTAAAAAAAACATGGTGACTGAAAAATCTTTTTATTTGAATAACTATAAAAGGTCGCCCCCGCCTTCCAAACTTTAATGCTTGCGCGGCGTCTCCATAATCGTTCATTAGATATCTATATATCTCTATATATGTGTGTGTGTGTATCTGTGTGTGTCTGAATATCTGAGAAATAAAGTGAACAATACTTAACGATTCACCGTTTCTCATTTCAGCTACGTGATTTCTGGTGATGGAAACCCGGAAGTGTATATACCTATTAGGGGCAGCGGTTGATGAGGTGAAAGGATGCAAGCTTCCTTCCTACAGGCAAGCATTCGGTTACTTCCTTTACCTTCACCATGAAAAGAAAATGACAATACGTGACGCGTTGAGGAAGTCACTTCGAGCAGTGATGTCCTTCTGGGAGAAAGCTCACATTCCAACCAGACTCGAGACACACTGCGTCAGCAAACTGGATAAAGTCTTCGAGGAGTGGAAAGGACTCAAAAAACACGCCTCAAGGACGAGCGATTCACACAAGACGAAAGAAAAAGAATTCATTGAACGCCTCGATCGTCTCTTTGACATCGCCCACGCTGATTGTGAGAAATTGGTCAATTACCCAGAGGATTGGGAGTTCCTTCAGCAGCAGCGCCAGAAAGGACGTCCAGGTTCAATGGCAGGTTTGGACATGACCCATCAGCGCCAAGTCAAAGATTGTACTCGACGTCGGGAGGAAGAGGAGAAACGAAGAAAGCGATCAGCAGCTGAAATGGAGGCAGTATCCAACGAAGCGGTTTTGGAGTCCTCATCCTCCAGCTCAGATGATAGCGAAGAAAAAGGAGCATGTAGTGGTTCGTTAGCGTCTAAACAAAGAGCAACGAAGAACATCATGACATCGGAATTGGCGGCAGCGCTTGATCGCACGCAACTCTCGTCAAGAAAGGCCACATATCTGCTGTTTGAGGCAGCTTCCAGCTTAGGGCATGATGCTAGCGACTACAACATCAATCGTGGATCCATTCATCGTCAGCGTGAAAAATTCCGTACCCTTAAGGCTCGGCAACTGAAGAGCGAGTTCCAAGGCAATAGTCCGTTGACTGTTCACTGGGACGGAAAACTCATGCAAGATCTGACGTCACGAGAATATGTTGACCGCTTACCTATTCTTGTATCTGGCTCCGGGACAGAGCAGCTCCTCGGGGTGCCAAAACTTCTGTCAGGAACCGCGCTGGCACAAACAAATGCCATCATAGATTCCCTGAATGAATGGGGAGTGACCGATCATGTCAAATCTATGTGTTTCGACACAACCGCGACAAACACAGGCCACCGTGGACGAACTTGTGTTCTTCTGGAAGAAAAAGTTGGACGTGACCTGTTACACTGCGCGTGCAGACACCATGTACTGGAGTTGGTGCTACAGGCGGCATTCGCAGCATCGCTAGATTCAGTATCTACCGGTCCAGAAATTCTGCTTTTCAAGCGCTTCCATGATTATTGGACCCGCATTGACCAGCAACAGTTCCAAACTGCGGACACAGATGCGTTCACCAAAGCAGCTATTTTTAAGCATAGAACGGAGCTCATTGAGTTTGCAAAATCACAAGCACTTCAAGTTCGTGATGACTATCAGGAATTCCTCGATCTTTCCGTCATCTTTCTTGGAGGAGTTCCATACAAGGGACTAAACTTCCGCGCCCCTGGTGCTATGCACCGGGCGAGATGGATGGCTAAGGGGCTCTATGCCATCAAGATTTGGCTCTTCCGAAGACAGTTTAAACTGACGAACACTGAGGAACGCGGAATTCGAGATATCTGCCTCTTTTCTGTTCTAGTTTACATGAAAGCGTGGGCAACAGCTCATCTGTCCATCGAAGCTCCGCTGAATGATTGGGAATTGATGAGGACGCTCCTTCGATACCCGCACAAGAAGATCTCTGATGGTACCACCAAGAAGCTGTCTGCGCACCTGTGGTACCATTCGGAGGAGGCAGTGGGTCTGGCGTTCTTTGATGAGAGGATATCGATGGAAGTGAAGTGCAGCATGGTTGCAGCGTTAGATCAAGAAGCCCCTCACATGCCGCCAAAACGACCTTTGGTTCTTGATACTATGTTCCTCAGTGACAGCAAAGGACTGGAGCAACTGATCACAAAGAACACCCGAGGATTCTTCTCAAAACTTCAGTTGCCAGATTGCTTTCTGCTCCACCATCCCAGTTCATGGACGTCAAACTCTGAATACGTGCAAGCTCGGGATGTGGTCTCCAAACTTGCAGTGGTGAACGACAGAGCAGAACGGGCCGTGGCTCTGGTGAAGGAGCTGAACGGAAAGTTGACAGTGAAAGAAGAACAGCTCCAGTTCCTCGTTCAAGTTGTCACTGACCACAGAAAGCAACACCCAGCTCCTAACAAATCAGCATTAGTGAGGACGCGAAAGAACTAATCACTGATCAGCGTATGAGCACCAATTATTCTGCTACTGTATATGTATTTTATTTCTCAAAGTTTTGCTTTTGTTGCTTCTCCATTTTGTACCATTATTCGCCAAATTATGTCTTCTATTTTGATTATATAATAAACTGTTTGTATTCTTTGCGTTTTTAAGTGTCTTACTTTCGTTATTTCACCAAATTGCCTTGTTTTTTATTATCTGGTTCGGCCCAAGCTGTGAACACTGAACAGCTTGTTGACGTCAACAAATGGGTCTTGTTTTCAGTGACGAGGGCGACCTTTAAATGATGACCAATCAGGACCAAATTTCTCTTCCGTATGTTTTACACCAAATGGAACAATTTTAGGGGGTGTCATAGGAAAATATCCATCGTTTAATTTTCCCCCTATTGCCTAGTGACACCCTAATATATATATATATATATATATATATATATATATATATATATATATATATATATATATATATATATACGGTGAACCAAAAGTAGGTGGACAGTAGGTTGAATACGGTTTGTGTTATATTATATTATAACTATGGTGTTCATTATAACTATGGTGTTTGTGTTATATTATATTAAATATTATAACTAAATTTATTTAAATTTTATTTTGTATTATAGTATACAAAAAAATTAAATATGTATTCTCAAAATAAACGTTATCATTTACTGTCCACCTACATTTGGTTCACCCTATATATATATATATATATATATATATAACTGTCTATTTCACCCGAAAACACGGAAACGGCTCGTCCAGAGAAAAAATTATTAGGGTAAAGTTGCTTAAAATTAATCGAAACCCAGGGGAAATTTATTAAATGCTCGGTTAATTGAATGCCCGGTTAAAACTAACAAAAAATATCACCACTTAACCTAATCAATCGTTAAGTGCATTCAATTAACCTAACCGGGCATTCATTTAACCTAACCGGGCATTCGTTTAACCTAACTGGCCATTCAATTATCTAAATTATTAACCGAGGATTCAATCCAGTTATTTGTGATATTCTAACTTGGTTTTTATCTTAAATTTCCCGAAAATACCGGATACCCTTAGTTTTTTTTGCCCACCCTGTATATACGAGTATATACTGCATATTAACTAAGGTTAGATATAAATAACTAAGGTTACGTACATATAATGTTTGTATATATGTGCGTTTGCGCGTGTGTATTGCTAAATTTGAACAAGGACAAACTAATGAAGCTTCAAAATTTGATCTTTTCAAAGGTAATGAATAATAGAAATGAATTTTAATTTAATTGGAAAATTGTTATTAATTGAGGGTCGATCAGAAAAAGAAGCATTTTAAAAAGAATTCATTCAATAGAAAAAGAAGAAAATATTAATAAAATCAATAACCATTTACCAGCAAACATAATTTTTGTACACACACACACACACACACACACACACACACACACGTTCACCATATCTTCGCATAAGCAAGGTACCGATTTTTTAAAATTTATATATCTAAAAGATAAAATAATCAAATCTAACTTAATTTTACCTGACCTTCGTGCCATCAGAGAATAAATGTTTCGGACGCTAATCTAACCTGACCTAATTTAACCAAACTTTAATTAATCTAATCTAGGGTAACCAAACCTAATGAGGACCAACATATCTTTTTTCCGACGATTTGTTAATGTTTTGCGGTACCAAACGTGTTACCTTACAAAAAAAATTACACCACTTTACCGGTGAATACACACTCGACTTCTTATGCTCAGTTGCCTACAGACAGGCACGCACACACACACACACACACACACACACACACACACATATATATATATATATATATATATATATATATATAGAGAGAGAGAGAGAGAGAGAGAGAGAGAGAGAGAGAGAGATACACACATACACAAAAAAAAAAATAAGTAGAGAGCCAAATAAATAGAAAAGCTTATCATGGAGGTACCATGTACGAGGAACCTGTCGTGTGAGGAGAGCGAGTGGATGACGTGCGAAGACGTCGATGGAATGTTGCAAAATGGGAAGTTCGGTTGCAAATGTTGCAGGAAAAGTGTTTTCTCGGCGGTCGGTCTTCTTTTAAATGTGTAATTTAGTTTTGACGGAAATGAGATTTCAGCTTCGTCATTCATGAGTCAGTTATTGTCGCTGATATTGGCGCCGAGTTTGGCATCGCGGCCTTCTTTCGCCGTAAAGAATGGCTATAGTCGTTCTCATTCTGAAAGTGCCAAAAGGGTTCATTAAAATGATGAATATAAATAGATATTAAATCGCTTGTTGGAGTAAGGCTGCAGGCGTCCATTGTCAACGTTCGGGAAAGGCTCTAGGCCACGGCTAAAGAAAGGCCTTGAAGTTGATGATGACACTAATATTTTGGACAGATGCACATCCAGGCACACGGAACCATCATCCACGTAAATTCAGTGTAGTCATGTGTGTGTGTGCGTGTGTGTGGTGTGTGTACGTGCGCACAATCGTGTAAGTGTGGAAGAATGTCTGTGCATGTTGAAGCTACATCAGCAAGGTCCATCATTAGTTTATATTATCACTAAAGCGAATGCTCTACTGGTGAGGGATCACTGTTGAACAGTTTGGGGAAAATGTTTGTGGTTTTCAAGTTTTTTCTTCTTCTTACTGACTATAAACAGGTCTTTTTATAATATAAAAACATTTTATTTTTTTATATATATTTTTGGATCACTTGAAGATCAGGGCCCCCAGCTTTCTTTAGTTAGCCTTATAAGGCTAACTAACGAAAATATCACGACCTAACCTAACCAATCGTTAGGTCAACTGTACGCCCTTGACAATTAGTTAGGTTAGGTCGTGATATTTTCGTTAGTTAGCCTTATAAAGCTAACTAAAGAAGGCTGGGGGCCCTGATCTTCAGGTGATCCATATTTTTTATAAGAAATTTTTTTATTGCAATTTTTAACCTATTTATTACATCTTGTTTCCCTCAGTGTGTGTGTGTGTATATATATATATATATATATTTTTTTTTTTTGTATTGGGGCGTTTACCGCCATTTCCCGCTATATGGTAGCGGATATCATGGCGAGGCGGAATACGAGAAAGAGAAACGGAGACGGAGAAAAGGCACTAGAAAAGGGAGAACAGCGGACTACAGGTGAGAAGCCACCTAAAGCTCAGATAGGATGCGAGATTGGGAGAGGAAGAGGAAAAGACGGTCAAGCGAGAAGAGAGGGCTCTCAGCGAGCATAAGGCGTAAACGTTCGGGGAGGGGGAAATCAGAAAGGAACGGAAAAGCGCGACGACGTACTGACGACAGGGTGGGGCATTCCACAGGATGTGAGAGACGGTGAGGGCGACTGGCAGGAGGCGCAACGAGGAGCCTCCTGCCGGAACATAAGATAGCCGTGCGTGAGGCGCGTATGGCCGATGCGAAGCCGCGCAAGGACGACCTCTTTGTGTCTGGAGCGGTGGAAAGAGGACACCCAATATGACAGACGGGGGCGGATGGACAGAGTTTATTTCCGGTGGCATCGTCCCAGGACTGTTGCCACATGCGATCGTAAAAGGAACGAAAGACCTGCACATAGTCTGAGAAGGGGAGCGGGGGCGGGGGAGGGGGCAGCGAGGCGGCGGACCGGGCTATGTGGTCCGCCGCCTCATTACCGGAAACACCAACATGGGCGGGAACCCAGCAGAAGGTGACCCGGATCCGGTGAATGGTGTGCAGGACATGGTACTCCTGTTGAATAAGGCGTACGAGGGGGTCCGGGAATCATAGCGCTCGAGCGCCTGAAGGGCGCTCAGCGAGTCCGAAAAAATGGTACAGGGACCGCGAACAACCCGATACCAGACGGAGGGCTTCCAGAAGGGCAAAGAGCTCCGCGGAAAAGATGGAGGCCTGAACCGGCAGGGGGATACCCCGGGAGGTAGGTGACAATGACGGAGAGAAGACGGCGGCCGCGACACCTGCAGGGGAGCGCGAGCCGTCGGTGTAGACGGGAACGTCGTCCGAATGGACGGGAAGATGGGCCAGAAAAGAAGACCGGAGGACGGCAGGAAGAGACTCCTTACGCAGGCCACGGAGCGCCTGGCAACGGCAGATAGGGGTGGTCCGCCAGGGGGGCGACAGATTGAAGGAGAACGGCAGAATAGAGGGTGGGGGGATCCCCAGGGACGAGAAAATCTCGGCCAGAGAGGCAGCGAAATGCCACGTGTCAGGCCGGGGTAGCGCCTGGGAGATCGCGGAGAAGAGTAGGGACTTCGGGAGGCGGCAGATGCGAAGGTACACTTCGCCATGAGAAGGCCCCGGCGAAGGGGCAGGGGGGGTGTCCACAGTCCACCTGAAGACTAGCGACAGGGGACGAGCGGAAGGCACCCGACGCCAGGCGAAGGCCACGGTGGAGAAGAGGATCCAGCATACGGAGTGCCGGAGAGGAGGCGGAACTGTAGACCACACAGCCGTAGTCGACACGGGATTGCACCAGGGAGGTGTACAGGCGCAGCAGAGTACGCCTGTCCGCCCCCCAGGTCGTGTGGGACAGATGACCCAAAAGGGAGAGGGTGCGGCGAGATGTTTGCCGCAACCGCCTAAGGTGTGGAACCCAACCGAAAAATCCGTCGAGGGTCAGACCCAGGAATCTAACGGATGGGACGAGGGGAAGAGGAGTGCCGGCAAGGGTAAGAGCGAAGGTATGCGACAGACGGAGGCGCCGAGGACGGAAAAGCATACTGGAAGACTTAGAGGGTGAGAAAGCATAGCCAACCGAGGACGCCCAGCGAACCACCGCATTGATGGCTAGCTGGAGCCGACGTTCAGCCAAAGACGGGAGGCGGCCAGAGCAATAGATAGCCAGGTCATCGGCATAGAGGGAGCTACGAACGGATGTAGGCAGGACCGTAGCGACTGTGTTCATCACGAGTGAGAAACACAAGACGCTAAGGACACTACCCTGAGGGACACCCTCCTCCAACGGAAAGCGGTCAGAGAGGGCAGAACCGATGCGGACGCGGAAAGAACGGGCGGACAAGAAGTTATAAATAAAGGAAGGGAGAAAGCCTACGAAACCCAGGGAGCGTAAGCAGTCGAAGACGCGCTCCGCCGGGTAGTATCGTAGGCCTTCTGGAGGTCGAAAAAGACGGCGAGTACAAATTGACGCCGGGAGAAAGCCTCCTGCACGTCATGGCTAAGGAGAAGGAGGGGGTCGGTGGTAGACCGGAAGCGCCGGAAACCAGCCTGGGTAGCAGGGTACTGGTCACTCGCCTCCAAGGTAAAGGACAGCCGCGAGGCGACCATCGCCTCCATCACCTTGCAGGCACAGCATGTTAGGGAAATGGGGCGATAGTTCGACGGGAGTGAGGGGTCTTTATCGGGCTTCGGGATGGGGACGACGATGGACTCACGCCATCGGTCCGGAAATGAACCCTCCAACCAAATCCGGTTATAGAGGTCCAGTAGAAAGCTGAGAGCAGAGGGGTGGAGATGCCGTAAAAGGTCATAGGGGATATTATCGGGGCCGGGGGCGGAGGAGCGTCGGGGGAGGGCCTCCCGAAGCTCTGTCATGTGGAAGAGGTGATTATAGGGGTCATTCCTATGAGGTGGAAATTCCGGTGGGTCGCGGCGGGAGTGGGGGAATCGGAACTGGAGATGGCTGCAAAGTGCGCCGCAAGTGCGTTCGCGACGGCCTCCGGATCGGACACGAACTCGTCGTCCCCGACCCGAAGCACCGGGGGTCGAGGGGGGACACGGGTCCCCTCAAAGCTACGCACCTTGCGCCAAACAGTCAAGGGGGCAGTCGAGGAGGAGATCCCGGACACGTAACTCCGCCAGGAGGTACGCCGGGCCAGTTTCAGGACCCGACGGGCCACTGCCTTCAGGCGCTGAAATTCTATCTTGTGCTCCAGCTGGCGGGTCCGGTAGAAGCGGCGGCCGGCACGGCGCCGCTCCTGAACGGCATGGGAGCACTCTGGGGTCCACCATGGGACGCTTCGCGGTCTGGGGGAGCCAGAGGTACGGGGATGCAACTGGCGGCAGCCGAGAGGATCTTACTCTCGAGGAAGGCGAGGGCCTCATTGACGGAGGGAAAGGCAGGAATTGATGGCGAGATCGCCGTGCCCCTCGCGTATGAGGCCCAGTCTGCTCGGGCGAACAGCCAGCGCGGGCGGACAGAGGTGGGGGGGAGGAGACGGGTCGGAGTAAGACACACTGGGAAATGGTCACTGCCGGAAGAATCCGGCAGGACCTCCCAGGTGAACTCCGTCACGATTTCGAGGGAAACCAGGAAGGTCGATACAGGTTGAAACATTCATGGCCGAGTGAAGGCAGGTTGAGCCATCGTTCAGAAAGGTGAACTCGAGCTCGTCCATAAGGGAGAGAAGGGTCCCGGAGAGAAAGGTGGAGCAAACGTCCCCCCAGGCCGGGTCCCGACTGTTTGAAGTCCCCGAGAATCAGAAAAGGGCGGGGAAGCTGGAGAATTAGGTCACGGAGAGAAATCGGGTGGAGGGCGTACGTTTAGGGGAGAGGTAAAAGAGCAGACCGTGAGCTGGCGCCCCAAGAAAAGGCGCACGGCCACAGCTTGCAGGACTGTACGGAGCGGGAGGGGGCGGAAAGGGACGGAGCGGTGCACGAAGACCGCGGCGCCCCCCCCCCCGCCCCATCGAGAGGCGGGGAAGGGAGCCCGCAGTAACCGGACACTCGAGGGAGGGAACGGGAGCCCAGAATCGTCTCCTGAAGGCAGAAACACGCCGGACACCTGGAGGCCAGGAGAGAGGAGAGACTCTCGAGGCCTACCAGAGCCCGCGGATGTTCCACTGCAGGAGCGAGGTATAGGGAGGGGTAGGAAGGTCAGCGTAAAGGATGATTATGGGGGTGGGGGGCCGATCGGGCGGCCCGAGATTAAAGAGGGAATCGGAAAGCCCCGGAGTTCAGTGAGGGACGCCGAACGAGGCGAAGGCGAGGGTCCCCCCGACGAGGGGGCGATGTGGAACCAGACGCCGGCAAGTCCTCCAGAGGAGGAGTCTCCCGGACGTCCGGGGGAGAGCGATGCAGAGAAGGGGATGTGAGAGGTATCCAGATGCCCCCTCCCTTCACCGGAGGTGCGGGGGAGGCAGGACTACGAGGGGGAGTGGAAAATAATACCTCACCCAGAGGCATTGGCAGGTCGAGGAGAGAGATGGGGCGGGTCAAACGCGGGGCGTGCACGTCCCACCCACGCCGACAGGCGGGCGAGTTCCCCCTCCAGTGGGTCCATCGACCGGGCCGGAGAGGGGTGTATCTCAGCCCCCACCACGAGGCCGACGGGGACCCCAGGGGGGAGCGTGCATAACGGTTGCGCAGTGGGGACGGTGAGGACACCGGGGCGGTAGGGCGAAGGGGGCGTTTGTGTTTAGGAGAGGAAGGTGATGCGAGGCTTATGGCGTCGAACCTTTCGGGGTCACCATGCGCGGCGCTTGCGGCCCCTATCCTCCGTCGTGCGGCCCGCGTGGGTGACGGCGGGTCACGATCCGGAATGGGGGTGGCCGAAGGCGCCGGTGGAGAGGGCGTAGAAGGGGCAGGGGGGGTTGCCGACGAAGCATCGGCGTTCGCGGAGGGAGCACGTGGGACGCGCTGGTAGTACGGGGAGCCGCGGTAGGAGTCGCGCTGGGCGGCAGAGGATGACTGGGAGTAGCGGACACGGTGGGTGGAGGCGCTTTGGGAACCGCCGGTGAGGACGGGGTCCGGGAACGGAGAGCCTCGGCGTACGAGGCACCACGCCGGGCCTCGCCGCCACGCAACCGCTCCCGCGCCTCCCGAGCGCTGAGAAACTCTGATGAACAGAGGGCCCGAACCTCCCTTTCAAAGAGGAAGGACGGGCAAGAGCGGGATGAAGCAGGGTGTGGTCCATGGCAGTTGGTGCAGGAAGGCGGAGCAGTACAGGGCAAGGGGTGGGGAGGGCCGCCGCAGCGGACACACAACGGGGCCGGCTGACGGCAGGAGCTGCTCACGTGGCCAAACCTATTACACTGAAAACAGCGCGTAGGATCTGGCACGTATGGTCGTACTGAGAATTCGCACGCTCGTCTCTCACCAAAGCCCCAGAATACCGAAACGGGGGGCACCAGTGAGTCGAAAGTGAGGAGCAGGCGAGGAGAAGGGGCAGTTTGGGGACCGCGATCTGTCGGGAAAGCGTACACCCTCACAACACCCTGGGAGGCGAGGTCAATCTGGAGGTCTTCCACCGGGATGGGTAGAAGACGAGCAGCGTAAATTGTGCCCTGGCACTGATTGAGGCGGGGGTGGGGAGTCACCGTGATCCCGCAGCCCAGGACAATCGGGGATAGCGAGCAGAGAGGAGGTTTCGGCAGAGGAACGCGACCTTATCAAAATGGAGCCATCCCTCTGAGGCCGAAGTCAAACGCGCCGTCCCCCGTCTTCCCATGGATCGCTCCGAAAGAGACGTTCGTGGTTAGTGGGGAGGGCTTGGAGGAGGAGGGCGGAGGACGAGGAACTTGTCCATCGTCCTAAGGCCGAGTGAAGCCGTCTGGCCAAACACCACCGGAACTTCGAGGGGGCGAGAAGACGAGAAAGGCGGACGGCGACGTCGGGTCCCACGTCCCCCAGGGGCCGAGGGGCCGGGGGCGATGAGGCCCGACCGGAGTGGGAGGCGACCGGGGCCGCGGGCCTCCCACCTGAGGGCGAAAAAGCAGGTGGGTCCCTATCGGGACGTGGAATATGGGGGGATCCAGGGTCGGGGGGTCCACTGCAGGTCCATCCGCTACTGGCGGGGGTCGGGCAGCGGCGCCACGAGCCTGGGGAAGAGAGGGAGAGGAGGCGTCGGCAAGAAGAGCAGACGGGGTGGGCGAGGGCTGCCGACTGCCCTTACCAGACCCACGGTCCAAAGAGGTAGTCAGAGGGAGGTCAGATGCACAAGCCGGGTCGTCAACGAGGTCCATTAGAGGTTGTAAGTGTTTCCATAGAAAATTTTTATTGTAGTTTTTCGCGCCCGGGGCCGCGGGGAACCGATTACCCGGGGCCCAAGGGGACCAAGCGCACGCCGGCGGGGGTGGTGGGCCTCGTCCCCATGCAGGTACCCCCGTTTCAAAAGGGGCCCTTGCAGCGTCGAGAGTTCTCCCCCCCGCCGGCAGCAAAGACCAAGGCCCCCCAGGGTCCCAGGCCTGGGCACCCTACCAGCCAACTTAGTCCGGCCCCGGCCATGGGGGCGAGACCCCCAGCGACCAGCCCCGGCAGCCCACGGGGCGCGCGAAGTGAAGAAGAGAAAGCAGAAAAAAAACAAACAGAGGGGGCAAGGAAGAGGGGAAAGAGGGAAGACAGGAAAGAGGGGCTGTAGGATAGCAGGGTATGTTAAAAGTCCACTTCGCAACCGGGCGGGGGACCCGGCAGGGCCCCCAGCCGCGGCTGACCCCCCTCGCCACATGGAGGCAGGAGCCGCGGGCGATCCACCCCAGAAAGACCGCCCGCGGGGAGGGGGATATATATATATAAATATAATATATATTATGTTATAATGTTTCAGACCAACAAAGACCCTAGGATCCACTCATGGCTAGTCTATCTAACTGTGTTCGTAATTGTGTATTGTGCATGTCCTCCGTGGTGGCGGAGGGGACCTACAATTTTACGTGGGTTCCGAACCACAAAGCCTTAATTTTACTACCTTAAACTATACCCAATCTATCAACATATGCGTTTAATCGATTTTTAAACATGTTTATAGACGTGCTACTAATTACTTCTACCAGCAAACTATTCCACCTATTTACTATTCTATGCGTAAAAAAGTTTTTGGCAACTGCTGTTTCGAACCTTCTACTTGTCAACTTACACCCGTTATTTCTAGTCCTATTATACTGAGATATTTCGAAAAAGCTATCTCTATCTACGTTATCGAACCCATGCATAATTTTGAAAACCTGGATTAGATCACCCCTTAGCCTCCTAGTCTCGAGTGTAGTCAATTTTAACTCCTTAAGCCTAAGCGACGGAATCATCTTAGTTGCTCGTCTTTGAACTCTTTCGATTTTGTCTATATCTTTTCGCATATGTGGATTCCAAAATTGGACCGCGTACTCCAAATGGGGGTCTAACTAATGATTTATAAAGAGGAACTATAATATTATAATATCGCGCGATTTGTACTCAAAATTCCAAGCTATAAAACCTAACACTTTGTTCGCTTTATTGACCGCTGCTGTACTTTGTTTCGCTACTTTTAAATGACCAGTGACTATAACTCCTAAATCTTTTTCCTGCTTTACGCTTGCTAACTCCTTCCCTGACATACTATACGCAAAATTACCGCTACGCGAACCTATATGTAAAATTTTGCACTTATCAACGTTAAATCTCATTTGCTATGTGACTGACCAATCAACGATTTTATTCAGATCTTCCTGGATTTTACCTCTATCTTCGTCATTAATCGCCCTACCACCCAGCTTCGTGTCATCCGCAAACTTTGAAACTGTACTGACTAGGCCAGGGGTAGCGAACCTTTTTGAGAGCGTGCCCAAATTGGCGATAATTATCTGAAAAATTCTCTCGCGTGCCCGTGGGAATTTTGAGCAGATTATTATTATTATTTTTATTATTATATTTGCATTTTATAAAATTTTTATAGAGAAAGAGAACAAAATACTTGAAAGCATTCTTAGAAATGTCTATTTAGGCAACCAATAACTCTTCTAAATTGTTTTAAATGGGACAGCTTTAGGAATTACGTGTTATTTATAACTAGTAATTCACAAGAGGTAAAATTAATGATTTAGTGACAATAATAACACTGTGTAACACTGATTCTGTTTATATAGAATTTTTTATGTTTTTATATGCATTTGTGGGCGCTGAGTCCAAATCTGGCCTTGGTTGTGTGTATCATCAATGGTTTTCAGAGATATCCATTTTTCACGTTTTACCAGTATAATGTTATTATGGGCGCAGCAATATAGAATAATCAGGAATGTGTTGGAAACAATCCGGATGTTCGTTGACAGCTTCTTGCTCTAGAAATTGGCCCGAAACTTCCACTGTGCGTAATATAAAGAAGAGCGCAGAGTCTGAGAAGTCAGTAATGTGAGCACACAAAGAAAGCAGGTTGTTTGTCTGATGGTTACCACACTGAAGGTACTGTGTGTTCTGTGCTTCTCTGTGCTGACGATTTGAGTGTTATCGATCCTTTTTTATTGCGAACATTTATTTCAGTGTTGTGAATACATCTTTTTTCTGGAATCTGTAATCTGTTTGCAGATTTAATAACTCTTTCTCTCTATATCTGCAGGTTATGATTATGTAGTACAGTTTGGTAAAGAGAATGGCAACTAGAGCTTGTAAACACTCGCCCGGAATATATTCTGCTACGTTTGTGGTATTACATAGGCCCCAAGCAAGTATCGCCAAGATTGTGAAGGCACCAAGTTCTGGATCGCGTATCGGCTCTATTTTAGTTATGCCTATGGGTGACCAAGATAAGCCCTGGGCACCCCATGTGATCTGTGGAAGCTGCCGCCTCCACACTGAAGGGTGGCTGCGGGGGAGTACGCCAAGGCAATGCCCTTTGCGGTAACCCAGAATATGGAGAGAACAAAGACCCACGACGATTGCTACTACTGCATGGTAGATGTTTTAATTACAGGAAAGTTTAAAGGAAGCAGACTCTTCAGTATCCAAGCATAGCGTCGTCCATAGCTCCTGTACCACATGGCGAAGGGTCTTCCAATACCACGTTCACCAGAACAGGTATCTATCCATTACTTTACCTTCTGTATTTACAGACTGTGGGTTTTATGTGTCGATTTTTCTTAGTGCTGATGCTCTTCTACATATATACTTATAGCTATGCCTATATTTTGTTTCTTTGCTTTGCAGGTGAAAAGAGGATGCCAGCTAGCTCATCTGAGATGTCGGCTGGTGAGGACAGTCATGATGAAGAATACAGTAACTTTCAGTACAAACCCTCACTTTCCAAATCAGAGGGAATTGGACGACTTAATTAGAGATTTGGGTCTGACGAAATCAGGGTCTGAGCTTCTACCTCCAGACTCAAAGAGTGGAATTTGCTTGGAGAAGACTGCAAGAGCACTGTATACCGAAAGCGGCATGAAGAGTTTCAAGTTCTACGATGTCAATGGCTCTCTCTGTTATTGCAGCGAGGTTAATGGTCTATTCACAGCTATTGGGTTAACACATATACCCTCAGAGTGGCGCCTGTTTATTGACAGTTCAACTCGGAGTTTAAAAGCTGTTCTACTCCACAATGAGAACAAATATCCATCTATACCAGGTAACATTGGCAAGATGCTAGACACTGCAACCGAACTTGAAATTGATCCTTCATTCACCAAACTCTCAATTGGAGAGCCTCTTACTTCACTGAGTGACAATGTCGTAAAGGATCTCTCTACTGATAGTGGAATACATTGTTGGTGTGTACTACCCCTGTTGGTTCAACATCAAAGTAAAACACTCTTGGGTGGAAGGCCCACGCCACATCTTGTTTCAGCTGCGGCTAGTTAGGCTGCAAAAGAAAGCTGTAGTGGATGCTGTTTTGCCAACCATCAAGCGCTCAGCATGGTATGCATTCAGCGAAATGATAATCCAGACACTCTTGTGCTCAGATGACAGTGAGGAGAGGAGAGCTGGTGTCCAAAAGATTGTTGACATGAGGGGTGGAGATGATAACACACTTGGAGATCTTTCTGTAAGCCCCAGGAAGACACCTTCCATCAACCCCAGTGCTTCTTCCGTGTTGGAGCTGACAGACTGGTCTGACGGGGTATTTGAACCTCCTTTGACATGTAAACTGACTACAGCGGAAGTAAAGAAGTTCTTTGACAAGCCTATGTAAGTTCCACAGTGGCCCTGTCATGCTCAGTCAATAGAGAGGTGTGTGAAACAAGTCACAGAGGCAGCAGGCAGGGTATATACACATGAGAAACGTGAGGGCTATATCAGAGGCCAAGAAGCAAGTCGGCGGCTGATGTCCAAGAACGAATCAAAGCAAGACTTGATGAAACTTGTTGTTTAAATATTTTTTTTTACGGATGTCATTACTTTCTAATGTTGTTTTATGATTACAAGGATATGTTTTATGATTACTAGGATATGTTTTATGCAGAGAAACTAAAATTTTATAGCATTACCTGACATTTTGAGAAGCTAAAATTAATAAATGTTGTTTTCCGAGAGCAATTTATGTGCTTTTTAATCAAACGTAGATTTACCAAGCTAAGTGTTGAGCAATCACAAAAATAATAGCAGATTTGAATTCTTCACATCCAAAAACATATTTTTAAAACCCCTCAGTGAAGGAATTGGCAAAAATTAATTTTCATCTCCCAAATTGACACACCCTACAGGCTGAGTGAGTGGGACGTGTGTGGTGATTTCAAAATGATTGGTTTCCTGTTAGGTTTACAAGGAGGGTTTACTAAATATTCATGTTTTCTTTGCCTGTGGGATAGCAGGGCTTCAACTGAGCACTATAAAACAGTTCAGTGGCCTCCACGTGAAGGACTGCAACCAGGAAAGTGCAATGTACTCAGGGAACCTCTTGTGAAGCCTGACATAGTTCTGCTACCACCTCTCCATATTAAGTTGGGTCTAATTAAGCAATTTGTAACTGCGTTAGACTTTGGAGAGGAAGTTTTCCAACAGATTCGGGTCATGTTCCCTAAATTCTCTGAGGCCAAAGTCAAGCTGGCATCTTTGTAGGACCACAAGTCAAGGCGCTGTTGAATTCAAAGAACCTTGATGCCAAGATGACTCCGACCGAAAAAGAGGCTTGGTGTGCTTTCCGTGATGTGGTTCGTGGGTTTTTAGGCAACCATAAAGCACCAAACTATAAGGAGTTAGTGTCAAACTTGATTAAGTGCTATGGCAAAATGGGGTGCCGTATGTCTTTAAAATTACACTATCTGCATTCATATCTAGACTTTTTTCATGATAACCTGGGCGATGTGAGTGAAGAACATGGCGAAAGATTCCCTCAAGATATTCAAACGATGGAGAAAAGGTACCAGGGCCATTGGGATGCTTCCATGATGGGAGACTACGTATGGTCGCTGATCAGAAAGGATAAGAATGTTCATACGCGGAAGTCGCGTTCTTCAGTGCATTTTTAAGGAACGCACACTGCATAACGAGGCTTGTTATTCTCTTATCGGTTCTCCTCATGATATACAGTATATTATATCCTTTGCACCATTTTGGGTTTGTCAAACAATTTTGGCTCAATAAACATTAATTTCCGATAGTGTTTTTATTTTCAGAAAATATTTATGTTAGCCTTCTTTATATACTTTGCCATATGAAAAGTGTGATAACCTATATTTTTGAAACTGTTGATGATAGAGAAAAACCAATATCATTTTTGGAATCAGCGCCCCGAAATCATTAAGAAACGACAGAAAAATCACAATAAACAGAAAATTTTTCAAATTTTGTTACCCAGTGTATAATACACCTTTATTTCATAAAAAAGGAGGAGTCCTGTTGGTTATTTACGTGTATTCATTGGTTTACTATTAACAAAAGTATGAGAGAGCGAGATTGAAATAAATGAAAGCATTTTAGAAAGCTGTCCAAAAAATTATTAATAACAATGTTTTTAAAAAAATAATTGAAAAATAACATCATTTATAAATAGGACTGTACCTTATAAGTGACAAATGAAATGTGACAGTGAAATTATAAGCTTTGGTTCATATGATAAAACACATATGAACACTTCTCACTGCTCCCTGTTTGTAAAAATTCATTCGCAGCACTATTTGGTAGTAATGATAATCATTATATATATACATATTTATTTATTATGAGTTGGGTTTAAAAAATCTTGGGGTGGCAGTGCATGCCGCGTGCCAACAAAATTTATTCGCGTGCCAATTTGGGCACGCGTGTAACGCCGCTCGCTACATTAGCCCAACACGACTCGGCTCCATCAACGACCACCCTCTGTTTCCTACCTCGCAACCACTCTTCTATCCAATTTATTACTACACCCCTGATTCCATGAGCCTTAGTTTTTTCAATGAGTCTTTTGTGCGGTACTGTGTCAAACGCTTTTTAAAAATCTAAATACACTACATCACCCGCCCGATGCCTATCGTAAACGTCAACCACGCTTTGAAATTTTTTTAAAAGATTAGTTAAGCAAGATTTGTTTCGCCTAAAACAGTGCTGCGTATTTCTAACCAAGTTATGCAATTCTAAGTGTTCGACTATACGATCCCTAATTATTGATATATATCCTAAAAAGTATGCTATGCATTAACGTAATAAACAGTTATAATAATAATAATAATAATAATGTCAGTCATAAATAGTGGAGCCAAATAGTAATAGCGCAAACTGAAGTGTGCCTTTGACTGAATGTAACATTCAGTTTAAATCAAAGTGTTCTCTCTCTAGTCTTTATTTAGACCAAATTTTGGAAAATATATAACAAGAATGGATGAGAATATGAACCGAAGGGGGGGGACTGCGTGATATACTTTATGACTATGGCCACTTTCCGAACCGGGGTGCCACGAAATTTCACGTATATAACAAAAATAAGTAATTGGGAATTGAAAAAATCATTGAAGATTTGGAAATTTCAAATAAAACAAAATATTCACGATTTAATTCGTCCATCTATTACGTCAGTTTGAAGTTACGTGGTTTTGGGAAGAGAACATGATACTAAACGGTGGTAGGCGAAAATATACTGGTGCGTCGGGAAAGAAGAACAGTTGGCACTGGTACGCTTTGAACCAGTAAAGGTTCGGAACCAATGTCTATGCATTAAGTTATACCGAGTTCTCTTACTAGCCTCAGTAGAAGTGCGTACATTAATTATACGCGTGGAAAACGCGGACCCGTCGCCAGCCGAAAATATTTGGAGGGTGTTATGGGGCACCTGTGTTTATTATGGGGGCACCTCCTCTATAACCATAAACACAAAAAAGATCATAATCGAATAATTTTTATTCAGTACTAGGTACTTATAGGTAGGCAGTGGAATACACGAGACAACACGAGAAAACACGGTAAGTTCTAGCCTAGGTTAATCTACGATAAATTACTCCGCTAGATATCTGGTCACCTCAAAATAAAACTAAATAAAACAAACCCAGTGCAGGCATATCATTAAAGCATAATGTACCGAAGGTTCTACACACTTGTCTTAGACTTACGATTCTGGTCTAGGGTATCCGAGCGTTTAACTTTATCTAGGCTAGGCTAGGAAGAAATGTAAGCTATAAACCTAGCCGCTTTAGCCTACGTTAGTGTGATCATAGCTTTTAGAACGGGTATACAAATACAAAAGTAAATTACAGAAAGTGGCTGAATTGCCAGTCATTGGAGGTACTTGGTATAAGCCACTTCTTAAGCGACATAGTTTAGGACAAACATTTCAAATAAAATAACGTCATATTATCACAGTACCTACTATTTTTTCTGGGGGGCACCAACTCAATTTGGGGGGCCTGGCACCACCTGGGCCCCCCCCTTGGCGACGGGCGTGGGAAAACGTATGGGAAGGCAAACATGCAAGTGCTTATCTACGTATTTAGCATCTTAAACGCTCTATTATAGAGAGATTCAACGTTTTCCTCGTTTTCATTCTAGCTTCTAAACCATTGTTAACAATATGTACTAAACAAAACGTTTGGAATAACTTTTTTCATTTCAAGTGTACAATATTTTAATGTCTTTATTAGCATATTTTATATGGCACATAAGCTGCGGTGTTTCTTAATACCAGATTCGTCGTTTGAGGAACCAGATGTAATATAAACAATTCGGGCAGAAGCGAAAATCACAGTAACCAAGAACTAATACAGTATATATAGTATATACAGGGTGTTTCAGAAGGGAAGGTCAATACTTCGGGAGGTGATAGTATCGGGCATTGTGAGAAAAAAAGTTCATATGAACATGTGTCTAATTCTGAATGGTTACGGAGATAGAGCTGTTGGAATCTGATGCGCGCGCAGCTCTTCCTCCCCCTTCCCTCCCCTATAACCTTGAACCATGTAAGCTGTAATCTAAGCATGTAACATAAGCCAATCGACAGCTGACTGTTGTGAGTAACATTGTTTTGGTGTTTGAAGCAGTGTTAAGACTGCCACACCTTCACACATGCCGAATATGCAGATGTGGTGTATGTCTACGGTTTTTGCGATGGAATTGCAACAGCTGATGTTGCAGAATACCGTCGACGGTTTCCGAACCGCAGAATTCCGGATCGAAGGGTGTTTACCAGGGTTTTCAACACATTGCGTGAGATTGGTACACTTCCCAGCGCTCATGTTTCATCTGAACGTGAAGGTCAACAAGATGTGGATGAAGTGGAAAACATTCTTCAGTTGGTAGAGCGTAGTCCTACTACTACCTCACGAAGAATTTCTACACGTCTCAGTGTACCACATACAAGAGTATGGCGAACATTACATGAGGAAGGCTTGCATCCATATGTACAGCGTGTACAACACCTTCAACCAGGAGACGCTGCCATGCGACTGGAATTTTGTCATTGGGTAAATGCTAATCGCCGATTGCTTCGATTAATACTGTTCACCGATGAAACTACTTTCACCCGTGACGGTATCAACAACACTCGTAACTCTCATCGGTGGTCAGACGAAAATCCAAATGCCACTGTGGAAACAAATTTTCAACATCGCTTCTCTGCCAATTTGTGGTGCGGTATCATCGATGATCAGCTGATTGTCCCTGTTACTTTAGAGAATCGTCTTACAGGACAAAGTTACCTAGAATTTCTGCAAAATGAATTGCCAGGACTATTGGAGGATGTTCCTTTGGCTACACGCGCTGGTATGTACTTTCAGCATGACGGAGCTCCTCCACATTCTACCCGTCTGGTGATTCAATACCTAAATCAAACTTTCCCTGGTCGATGGATCGGCCGCGGTGGTCCCATTCAATGGCCACCAAGGTCTCCAGACCTCTCTCCGTTAGATTATTGTTTGTGTAGATGGATGAAAAGTCAAGTTTACAAAAGAAAGGTGGATACACGAGACGAATTGCTCGCGCGCATTTTGGATGCTGCTGCCCGCATAAAGGAACGTCAAGATCAACTCAGACGAACAACATGCGATCTTCGCACACGAGTTGCAAAGTACATTGAGGTTGACGGTGGGATTTTCGAAAACGTATTGTAAACTAACAAATTTGTCATTTCTGTATCTGATACCATTCAAAATGCCAATGTTTAAACATTAAATGTTAGAAACAGTAATTGGTTTCTCTTTCTTGATTACCATGAACAATGCTTTGTATTTGTAGATTCAAACAGCTCTATCTCTGTAACCATTCAGAATTAGACACATGTTCATATGAACTTTTTTTCTCACAATGACCGATACTATCACCTCCCAAAGTATTGACCTTTCCTCCTGAAACACCCTGTATAGATCATGAAGAAAAAATGAAAATAATGATTGGTCCAAAAATGTTTAGGAGAAGCATACAATTCACGTGGAACAGCTATCAGAGTTTTAGCGAAAAAAGGCCTTAGTTAAGGTTGAAATTGTATATAAGTTGAATAATGGCAGACTCAAGAATGTTTCTTTTAAGAAAGTTGCTTGAGTGAAACAAAATTGAAGAATTATTCCAATCAGTACAATGGGACAATAGGGCATGTCATACTCTGGGTTCAGGGTTGAAATTTTGGAAAAACAAAGTGGCTAATATGTATTCCTATGTAAAAATTAATTCTAAGATGGGTTTATTATTTGCAACTTTTCCGAAAAAATCTCATTTTCGTGGTCAAAATCGCGATTTTCTGATTTGAAGGCTGCCTAACGCAGCCTCAGGACACCCAAACCAAAGCGCGCAGCTTTCTGCATATGATTTAGTCTAAAAGCTGCTTTTCTGACCTCATCCTTGCTTTCTTGCGTGTTTCAACACCTCTGGGTGCTGAAAAAATGTTTAGATTTCACGTAAAACTTAAGAATTTTAAGTTTTTCTTCAAAGAATAGGCGCGGCTCACCAGCTCTACTCTGATCGAGTAGCGGGAGACTTGCCACCTCCATGTGTAGGTTTACACGCCTGTTCTTCCTGGATCCCTGAAAAGCATGGCCTCATAAGATCTTATATTTGTGATCTTATGATGACTTTCAGCTCTTATGAGCATTAACGATGGCTTCAGCCTCTTCATCAGTCACTCGAACCTGAAAAGCTCTTAAGCATGTCCTGCTTCGATTTGAACACTGGGAGCATTTCTCGATGGTCTATCCTGGCTCTCACCCACCCCTCTCTCCTCTCGTGACCGTACACAGCTTGGGAAGCAGTTGAGACTTCCTGTACAACTCTCTCGCAGGACTGAGTATGAACAGAGAAAGCGTCCACTTTGAGTGGAGTTTTCCTGAGATCGTCTAGCTCAGTCAAGGTCATCTTGCAGGTGAAAATAGGCTCGTAAATATTCTCTGATTCCCAGTTCATGAGATCCTCAGGTGAAGTGGCTTGCAGATTGACTGAGATTTTGATGGGGCCTCACTGTCGTATCACGAAAGTCTCTTCCTTCTCTGATCTTCTCTATCTGGCCCACAGCAAAAGCTCTCTGATGCTCATCCTCACTGCACAGGAATGAAGCCAGGATGTTCTCAGGATGTGCGTGGTAAGCTCCTCTTATCAGTGCAGCAGAGATGATGTTCCTGACCTCGGTAGTCTGGTTTCTCAGCAGCCTCAGGCTTGAAAAAACGTGTGCAGGACCAAATTTGAGGTGGTGCTTCACTTTGATGTAGTACATTTTGAAGTAGAAGTTAAGGCAGAACTTCACGAGGACCTCGAGCCTCCTCAACACCTCCCCTTCAGTCCGTGCTCCCTCATCCACAATAGCAAGATGGCCTGTGCAGTAGTGAGCCACCTGGATTGGTTCAGAGGTCCGCACTTGAGACCAGCCAACTGTGGACAGAGACTTCCAGACTTGATGGCTTTGATCAGAAGATAGCAGTTGTGCTGGTCTGTGGAGAGAGATTTGACTATCTCTACTGGCAGCTCCATGATGGTGACAGGACAATTGCGTCCTGGTCAAGTGCGTCCCGGACAATTGCGTCCGGTTTTATTTCGTCCCGAACAATTGCACACTTCCCCAACTACTATATGAAGTTTATTATTAGAGAAGTGAATAGAAAGTTCATTGTGACTTCACCTACGCAATTGTCCAGGGACGCCAATGACGAGGGACGAGTATGTTTGTTATTGTAATTTTGTATGGGATATAATGCCCGGTTAGATTAATTGAATGCCCAGTTAGGTCAACTGTATGCCCTTGACGATTGGTTAGGTTAAGTTGTGATATTTTCGTTAAAACTAACGAAACTAACTTATCTTAAGTGGATGTAACCCATAAAATTTGACAATGATGTTGATGATGGATAAAGTTTTAGAGAACAGTTTCGAACAGAACTTATGAACATATAACAAGTTTAATAGGTTAAAATGAAAAGTATATTTGAAATTCCGATACTAACTTCGTCATATTTCAACACCTTTGTGTTCCTATCCTGCTTGCCATCAAGAATATCCCAGAAATCTCCTCCTCTGACCTCTGCGTGAGAGCTTCAACTGATGAGGCCATTACTTCCTCCTTGGCCCTCCAGACTTTCATGCCATCTATGGCCAAGTAAGCCTTGTCTTTGGAAAGATGACCGGCCTTGATGAGGTCGTTCAGGAAGCCAGTGGCAACTGCAGCTGCCGGAACATTTGCCACCCTGTACCTCAAAGCTGCTGAAGCTGTCCCTTGGATCTTCATGTAGTTTCGCGTAGCAGAAGTTGGAGTTTCGGCAGGTACTTCAGCAGGAACGTCCATACGAGCTTCAGTAGCCTCAGCATTGCCAGAGGCTTCTTATGCAGCTTCTTCCAAGTTTGGCTCTTCGTCCTCCTCAAAGTCTTTCATGAGAGAATGTTGAACTTCGCCTTCTGCGTCCAAATGGTTACAAAGATTCAAATGGAGTAGATTTTTTTTCTTATGTATGTATGTATGTATGTATTAAACCTGTGTAAGAGTTAAGCAAAGTTAATGTGTCTAAATGGCAACAAATTACGACAAAGGGTTAAAAATATGAGGTTGTGTTCAATTGAATATTCGATATTTCAACATAGAACAGAAAACCGCAATTTTGAACATAACGCGATTTTTGGAAAAAGTTGCAGAAAAGAAACCCCTCTTAGAATTAAATTTTACATAAAAATACATATTAGCCACAGTGAAATTCGGACTCGGAAAAGTATGATATGCCCTAATGGGACAACTCTGACAAATGGACAAAAAGGGCATTGGATGACTGTCCCGTTCTTACGGAATATTGGTGGTGTTTTACACGCGTGTTCAAGTCTTTTCGTGTCTGTCCAATGTAAGTCACATTGTTTACAACCAATTTTATAGATAATGCCTGAATTATTGGTAGGACTGTTCTTTATTATGACATTTTTCACAATATTGTCTATGAAAATACTACATTAATGTTAAAAAATTTAAGTACATTAGCAATGCCTAAAAAGCCTGGGAAAAATGGAAGTACTAAAACTCACCTGATTTTGGAATCTTGTCTTAACAAGGCAAAACAAACCTTCTGTCGTGTGGAAAATAACCCTAAATTAAAGAGAAAAGAATCGGGAGAGTAAAATTCAGAAGAAAAATTCAGGAGGGTAAAATTAAGGAGCATAAAATTCAGGAGTAAAAAGTTAGTGGGAAAATTTCAGGAGGAAAAAGTAAGGTGGAAAAGTAAGTAAAATTTCTAGAGGAAAAATTCAGGAAGATAAAATTCAGAATGGTAAATTAAGGAGAAAAGAATGAGAGGAAAATTTAGGAGGGGTAAAATTCAGGAGGGTAGAGTAAGGAGAAAAGAATCAGACGAGTAAAATTCAGGGGGGATAAGATTGAGGAGGGTAAAGTTTAGTTGGATAAGATTGAGGAGGATAAATTCAGGAGCGTAAAATTTGGGAGTGTAAAATTCAGGAGAAAAAGGGAAGAGAAAAATTAGTAAAATTTCAAGAGGGGGGGGGGCATAGGGGAAGAAAGGCGCTAAACTTATGAAGAAAGGCGCTAAAATTAAGAAGCGTAAAATTCGGAAGGAAAATATCATGAGGAAATTATTCAGGAATAAAGAGTCAGGAGGAAAAAGTAAAGAAGAAAAAGCCAGGAGGAAAAATTCAAGAGGTGGAAAGGGGAAAATCAGGAAAGTAAAATTCAGAAAAAAAAAATTCAGGAGGATAAAATTCAGTGGGGAAAGATTAAGAAGGGTAAAATTCAGAAAGAAAAAAAAAGAAAAAGTCAAGAGCAAAAGCATGCGTAAATGTAAAGGGGGTAATCAGGAGAAAAGTGAGAGGGTGAAAAAAGTCACGAGGAAAATTAAGAGGCAAAAGTAAGGAAGAAAAAGTCAGGAGAAATTGAAAAGGGGTAAAATTCAGGAAATTAAAATTGAGGAACAAATTCAGGATTAGAAATTTTGGGACAAAAATTCAGATGAAACTGAAAAGACGCCACTGTAGCGTCAAAGGCGAAACTCATAAGACGCTACTGTAGCGTCAAAGGCGAAACTGACAAGACGCTACTGTAGCGTCAAAGGCGAAACTGACAAGACGCTACTGTAGCGTCAAAGGCGAAACTGACAAGACGCTACTGTAGCGTCAAAGGCGAAACTGACAAGACGCTACTGTAGCGTCAAAGGCGAAACTGATAAGACGCTACTGTAGCGTCAAAGGCGAAACTGACAAGACGCTACTGTAGCGTCAAAGGCGAAACTGACAAGACGCTACTGTAGCGTCAAAGGCGAAACTGATAAGACGCTACTGTAGCGTCAAAGGCGAAACTGACAAGACGCTACTGTAGCGTCAAAGGCGAAACTGACAAGACGCTACTGTAGCGTCAAAGGCGAAACTGACAAGACGCTACTGTAGCGTCAAAGGCGAAACTGACAAGACGCTACTGTAGCGTCAAAGGCGAAACTGACAAGACGCTACTGTAGCGTCAAAGGCGAAACTGACAAGACGCTACTGTAGCGTCAAAGGCGAAACTGACAAGACGCTACTGTAGCGTCAAAGGCGAAACTGAAAACAAGCTACTGTAGCGTCAAAGACGAAACTTAAAAGCTACTCTAAACTCAGGATGAAAATATACAGGTGAAAGTCTAAAGAGGAAAAAAAGTCAGTGGAAAAAGCCAAGGGAATAAGTTAAAGAAAAATTCAGGAGGAAAAATTCATGAGTAAAATGTAATTGGGTAAAGATTCAGGAAGAAAATGTAATTGGGTAAGATTCAGGAAGAAAATGTAATTGGGTAAAGATTCAGGAAGAAAATGTAATTGGGTAAAGATTCAGGAAGAAAATGTAATTGGGTAAAGATTCAGGAAGAAAATGTAATTGGGTAAAGATTCAGGAAGAAAATGTAATTGGGTAAAGATTCAGGAAGAAAATGTAATTGGGTAAAGATTCAGGAAGAAAATGTAATTGGGTAAAGATTCAGGAAGAAAATGTAATTGGGTAAAGATTCAGGAAGAAAATGTAATTGGGTAAAGATTCAGGAAGAAAATGTAATTGGGTAAAGATTCAGGAAGAAAATGTAATTGGGGTAAAGATTCAGGAAGAAAATGTAATTGGGTAAAGATTCAGGAAGAAAATGTAATTGGGTAAAGATTCAGGAAAAATGTAATTGGGTAAAGATTCAGGAAGAAAATGTAATTGGGTAAAGATTCAGGAAGAAAATGTAATTGGGTAAAGATTCAGGAAGAAAATGTAATTGGGTAAAGATTCAGGAAGAAAATGTAATTGGGTAAAGATTCAGGAAGAAAATGTATTGGGTAAAGATTCAGGAAAAAATGTAATTGGGTAAAGATTCAGGAAGAAAATGTAATTGGGTAAAGATTCAGGAAGAAAATGTAATTGGGTAAAGATTCAGGAAGAAAATGTAATTGGGGTAAAGATTCAGGAAGAAAATGTAATTGGGTAAAGATTCAGGAAGAAAATGTAATTGGGTAAAGATTCAGGAAGAAAACGTAATTGGGTAAAGATTCAGGAAGAAAACGTAATTGGGTAAAGATTCAGGAAGAAAACGTAATTGGGTAAAGATTCAGGAAGAAAACGTAATGGGGTAAAAACTCAGGAAGAAAACGTAATGGGGTAAAAACTCAGGAAGAAAACGTAATGGGGTAAAAACTCAGGAAGAAAACGTAATGGGGTAAAAACTCAGGAAGAAAACGTAATGGGGTAAAAACTCAGGAAGAAAACGTAATGGGGTAAAAACTCAGGAAGAAAACGTAATGGGGTAAAAACTCAGGAAGAAAACGTAATGGGGTAAAAACTCAGGAAGAAAACGTAATGGGTAAAAACTCAGGAAGAAAACGTAATGGGGTAAAAACTCAGGAAGAAAACGTAATTGGGTAAAACTCAGGAAGAAACGTAATGGGGTAAAAACTCAGGAAGAAAACGTAATGGGGTAAAACTCAGGAAGAAAACGTAATGGGGTAAAAACTCAGGAAGAAAACGTAATGGGGTAAAACTCAGGAAGAAAACGTAATGGGGTAAAAACTCAGGAAGAAAACGTAATGGGGTAAAAACTCAGGAAGAAAACGTAATGGGGTAAAAACTCAGGAAGAAAACGTAATGGGGTAAAAACTCAGGAAGAAAACGTAATGGGGTAAAACTCAGGAAGAAAACGTAATGGGGTAAAAACTCAGGAAGAAAACGTAATGGGGTAAAAACTCAGGAAGAAAACGTAATGGGGTAAAAACTCAGGAAGAAAACGTAATGGGGTAAAGATTCAGGAAGAAAACGTAATGGGGTAAAGATTCAGGAAGAAAACGTAATGGGGTAAAGATTCAGGAAGAAAACGTAATGGGGTAAAGATTCAGGAAGAAAACGTAATGGGTAAGATTCAGGAAGAAAACGTAATGGGGTAAAGATTCAGGAAGAAAACGTAATGGGGTAAAGATTCAGGAAGAAAACGTAATGGGGTAAGATTCAGGAAGAAAACGTAATGGGGTAAAGATTCAGGAAGAAAACGTAATGGGGTAAAGATTCAGGAAGAAAACGTAATGGGGTAAAATTCAGGAAGAAAACGTAATGGGGTAAAGATTCAGGAAGAAACGTAATGGGGTAAAGATTCAGGAAGAAAACGTAATGGGGTAAAGATTCAGGAAGAAAACGTAATGGGGTAAAGATTCAGGAAGAAAACGTAATGGGGTAAAGATTCAGGAAGAAAACGTAATGGGGTAAAGATTCAGGAAGAAAACGTAATGGGGTAAAGATTCAGGAAGAAACGTAATGGGGTAAAGATTCAGGAAGAAAACGTATGGGGTAAAGATTCAAGAAGAAACGTAATGGGGTAAAGATTCAGGAAGAAACGTAATGGGGTAAAGATTCAGGAAGAAAATGTAATGGGGTAAAGATTCAGGAAGAAAATGTAATGGGGTAAAGATTCAGGAAGAAAATGTAATGGGGTAAAGATTCAGGAAGAAAATGTAATGGGGTAAAGATTCAGGAAGAAAATGTAATGGGGTAAAGATTCAGGAAGAAAATGTAATGGGGTAAAGATTCAGGAAGAAAATGTAATGGGGTAAAGATTCAGGAAGAAAATGTAATGGGGTAAAGATTCAGAAGAAAATGTAATGGGGTAAAGATTCAGGAAGAAAATGTAATGGGGTAAAGATTCAGGAAGAAAATGTAATGGGGTAAAGATTCAGGAAGAAAATGTAATGGGGTAAAGATTCAGGAAGAAAATGTAATGGGGTAAAGATTCAGGAAGAAAATGTAATGGGGTAAAGATTCAGGAAGAAAATGTAATGGGGTAAAGATTCAGGAAGAAAATGTAATGGGGTAAAGATTCAGGAAGAAAATGTAATGGGGTAAAGATTCAAGAAGAAAATGTAATGGGGTAAAGATTCAGGAAGAAAATGTAATGGGGTAAAAATTCAGAAGAAAATGTAATGGGGTAAAAGTTCAGGAAGAAAATGTAATGGGGTAAAAGTTTAGAAGGTTGATATTAAGTGGGGCAAAATACAGGTGGTAAATTTCAGGAGGGTAAAATTCAAGGAGCGAAAACTTCAGGATTTAAATGTGAAGTGGGTCAAGAGAAAAATTTGAACGGAGTAAAGTCAGGACGAAAATGTAAAGGGGGCTTAAGCCGGGGGCGAAAATTGTGAAGAGGGCTAAGTCGGGGGGGGGGGGCCCAAAATTGTGAAGAGGCCTAAGTCGGGGGGGGGGGGATTGTGAAGAGGCCTAAGTTGGGGGGGAGGGGGGCGAACATTGTGAAGAGGCCTAAGTCGGTGGGGGGGGGGGGGGGGGCGAACATTGTGAAGAGGCCTAAGTCGGTGGGGGGGGGGGGGGGGGCGAAGGTTAGAATTAAATATAAAGGGGAAAAAATGTGAAAAGGAAGTCAGTGGAAAAATTCACGGGAAAATATTCAGGAAAAATTGGAAGGAAGGATTAATTGGAAGTTAGGGGTGATAAAATTCAGAAAAAAATAAAAAAAAAGTTCAGGAGTAAATGAGAAGGTCAAGGGAGAAAATTTGAGGATAAAATTCAGAAGCAAAATTTCAGGAGTAAAAATTCAGGAGGAATATGTAAAGGGAATAAAGGAAATAAATGTAAATGGAGTCAGGAGGAAAAGGTAGTGATGTAAATTTAAAGAAAATGTAGTGGGTAAACTTAGCCAAAAAATATAAACGAGAAATTATAGAGAAAAAAGTCTGTAGGAAAATGAAAAAGCAGCACCCAAATGTTTATCCCCCGAACACGTAACCGTAGCAGTTTAATCATTACCAATCCAATAATTGTCGGAAACTATCCATCTGAAAAAATCGATTCAGATGCGATTACCTTGCCAACATTTTGAAAAGCAAAAGGACTTTTAATCAATGCCAGGGGTCCGGAGGATGCCCCGACCTCCCGAAATTTTTTTGCAAATTTGCCCTCAAATGATGCACTTGTGCATGAAAGATTTGATATTGTAAAATCGATAGGCGGTAGAATAGCCTTCAAATCTGTAGCCTTCTGCCTAAAGCGGTTGGCAAGCAGGCCTACATGACAATTTTATATTGGGACCAGCAGTTTTCTGTTCGGATTGGCTCCCTGTCGCAAGCATAGCCAAATTATTTCATTCTTCTTGGTTATACAAGTAGCTTTAAAAGGCAATCATCACTTTAGCCTATTCCGAAAGAGATTTAGTTTTAGAAATAAGTTCGCCTAAAATGTTAATATTCCAAACTTAGTGAAATTTGCGAAAATCAAATTTATTGGTTAGTAATTTACGAAGACCGAATTTTCGGAAAACATTCCGATTTTCAATTCTTCACTGGCCAACGTTTGGGTCCTACCTTAATCACGATGCTTATTTCAATGCAGTTTGGTTTTCAAATGAACTAAGGCAAACATCAGATTTCGATAAAAACACTTTCTACGGTGTGACCATGCTAAATCGTGTGGTATTGAACCCACACTGTAGTTTCATATACTTCACAGAGTGCTGCTAACAATTTCAAACTTGTGTTGAGGAACCTTAATTACTTTAATTTCACCACCACCACCTTTCAGAAAGATTAAAGCCGTAACTGCTCCAGATTAGTTTACAAGGGGAATATTTTTCCACAAAATTAAGCTAATTTTGTAAAAATTCGCGGACCTTTTCCAGTTTGTGTACCGTTTTTCATATAATTTATTTGAGAATATTTTTGTTAAAACTAACGAAAATATCACGACTTAACCTAACCAATTATCAAGAGCGTACAGTTTATCTATTAGTAAATACTATTCCAGAAAATGTTATAATTAATAATAGATCAACTGTACGCCCTTGATAATTGGTTAGGTTAAGTCGTGATATTTTCGTTAGTTAAAAGTATTCTCAAAAATAAGTTACGAAAAACGGTACACAAACTGGAAAAGGTCCAAATTAGCAAGTACAACATTCGAGACATGTAGAGCGATACTTAAATCGTATATGCTACATGGATGTAAAGAGTAACTTCTAGAAAGCCTACGTAAAAGGCCCTCTACATTCAAGATATACACAGGTGGTCCAACTGTACTGACGCAGCGCTGTCACAAACCTGACGAAAGGACACGTTCCTTTCTAGTTATTCTTCCTGGTAGCTTTTACACTTACATTATTTCGCGTTCAATTTGAAAATTATATTAAAGTGTGCATGCAACGATCAAATTCGAGACGCACACCACCGTCCTGTATTAGGCGAAAATTCAAGAATCAAACTGACGAAAAAATCTGCTAGTCAACTAGTAAACACTAAGTCACATTTAAACCCATCGTGTGTACCGGGCTATATAATACAATTTACATGCAGCACAAGATTAAACGAGCACCATACAGAAGAATATGAAAAAAGTACAAGTTTACCACACTTTCACAGGAAGTGAGCTAATTGCAAAATTTTAATCATTTGAAAAAGCCGAAACTTAGGAATGGAACAAGAATTTTGCATAAATATTTAAGTGTCAATAAAAACTATTCATGCTTCGACAATTTATTCGCATCAAAAGGGATTTGTGAAGTTCTAATTGCGTAGTTCACCCATACAAGGTAGAATTTTAACCTAAACCTTACAATTAATGACCGGTAAAACTTTCCACGTGTTGCATACATAGCAACGTCCCTAACCTAATCCATGCATTACTGCTTAGCCTACATATATTTAAATCTTCCTCAATCTGAAATATGTACACGTGACCACCAAAACCCTCTTATTTACATTTGACAGAACATACTATAACAACCCTCAAGTTTGTAGAGATTTTATATACAGTAGAGCTTAATTACAAGGCATTGAGAGTATATAAAGATTTAAAGCCGCTTCCCGAACCTACCCTTATAATTCAGAGTAGCTTTATTTTAAATTAGTTAAAGCTAAAGATCCTTGACTATTTACACTGACAAAAGAGTTCCCTTATCTTATTTCCCGATTTCAGGAAAATCTTCACAGTACCAAGTACGAGTGTCCACTACTCCGTTTCAGATGTTAAGTGAGATTGAACAAATCCATTCTTCCTGCCAAAAAAAAGCCATACTTATTTTCACAAATTTAAAGTTTCTGCACAGTACGAAATAAACTATAGGTTTATATACAAACTTTTAGTTTAAAACTTCAATTGTGTCGAGTCGAAGAATACTCCATGGGCATCCTTTAGTTTATAAAGGAGTTAAATAAAATCTATACTATTTAACCACCTCCAAATACTTACTTCCGCAAATAAGTTCGAAGCCAGAAAAAATTGAAGTTTTCTTGTCAGGAGTCCTGAAATTACAATGAACCATTTAAAATTCCAAGTCCAAAAACATAAAACGGTACTCAAACTATCAAACTTCACAGATTCAGACTTCAAATACAATTAAAATTTTCAAAAACTACCTAACTTCACTATACAAAATCATACGAATTACAATATGACAAAACAAACCTAAACTTACTGCGAACCCCCCGACAAAAACTGTCTCAATTTCGAGACATGATAGTTAAAAGGAATGAGTATGATAAATCTATGAATGACATTAACTCTCTCCTATGATAAGAAATGGAAACGACTAAAATAGGATCGTACCTCCGAGTATATGGTTCAGTGTACTTAGTCTACTGCGTGGTCATTTGAGGTTTGAGGACATTAAAGATAAATGGACCGAAAGCATCATGATTAATTTTTTGTTTGTTTGTTTTATGTTAAATTGAAATTAATAGAAATTCACTTGCACGCAGATGAGTTTGAAAACTAACCAAACAAGTATTTGAAGAATGCAATTTATGGTCAGTCGTGTAATGGTATAGACAACAATGCGGCAAAGATTGACCTGGTATGTAGCGAGAGCATTTTATTTCTCTTAAATACGTATCCATCTTCGCGAATAAATAATGAGTTTTTGCACTGTGGCATAGTCAACACTTTAATTAAGCTGAATTAAAGTAATAAAAGTATGTCACGGAGTCCGAAATATATTATTATTTCGGACTTTGACCAGCCCAACTGGACAACGTGCAAAGTGTTCAACTGTATTAGGTTAGGTTAGGTTAAGTGAGGTCAGGTTACATATATAATTATTAGGTTTTTATATATATATATATATATATAATATATATATATATATATATATATATTATATATATATATATACACACACAGGGTGTTTCTAAAGTAACCATCTATTTTGGTGAAATAGGGGGATTTTAAACAATTGTTATATTGGCATAATGGTATGTGCATTGCTATACAAAATTCATGTATTTATAATATTTCAATTGCTTTACACGATTTTTTGTTAATTATTTTATTTTATTTTCAGACCCATATCATTGATGATGAATGTGCAAGAACGGGTTTATGTAGTAACATGCAGGATAAAAGGCATGAAGTGCAATGAAATTAGAGAAAAGTTTGAGAGAAGGTTTCGTAAAACAGGCCCTAGAGACCAGGCTATTCGCGAATTAGTAAACAAATTTATGAGGACTGGATCTGTGCATGACGAGCGTAGATCTGGACGGCCAAGAAGATCTCACGAAAGAATCGAATCTGTTCAAGAAGCATTCGAAGAGGATCCACAATTATCGATTCGGAGGCATCCCACAGATTAGAAATTCCACAAACAACGGTTTACAGAATTCTACGTTATGATTTAAAAAAAAAAGCCATACCACATTCAAGTGTTCCACAACTTACAAGAAGAAGATTAGCCACGAAGAGCAACAATGTGTGCCGAGCTTACAAATATATATATATATATTTTCATGTTTTAAAGGTGTTTTTTTTATAATTCATATTATTTCGCAAAATAGATGGTTACTTTAAAACACCCTGTATATATATATATATATATATATATATATCGGACTGTCAGATGAGGGAGGATACTCCGGGTTTTGTCGAACTGGGGTGGCATAGGCGAATCCAGAGGAGGGCCAGGGGGCTTAATTGAAGCAATGTGGACATACGCATTCAAATGTTTTACCTAATTTCGTTTAACCAGAATGTATGGGGCCTCCAAATTAAGCACCGTTGCTTCAATTAAGCCCCATGGACCCCCTCTGGATCCGCCGATGGGGACTGGTCAAAGTCCGAACTTTTTTATATATTTCGGGCTCTGTCAAATGAGGGAGAATAATGTGTGGTGTGTCCAGACAAGGCGCGCATTGTCCAACTGCAGGGCCACGTTGCAACACCGCTTCATGTTAAATCAGCAAGTTTAAGCGACGTTCGGTCTATTCAGCAGCTGGATGGAATACCGTCTTCTGCATTCAGATGATGTAGCGACACGTGGTTCGGATCCCACGAAAAGCTGTTGCAGAGAATAAACAACCAAAACATTATTATCATTATTATTATTATTATTATTATTATTATTATTATTATTAAAGTCATGAAGAAAATAAATGTTTAAATTGGATGCCAGTCACGTATTGACATGTTAATTCAATCACCTAAGCTACAATGAACGATACGGCGTACATTCTTACTGATGTTAGATTTTTTTGTTATGCAGGAAGGAGGGGCCAAGGGAGAATACCTGCAAAAGCGCCCCTCCCATAGAAGAAGAAGAGAGCCAAATTCAAGGTCCAGAGGTTTTGAGATGTCTGGACATTCTGCGTTTCAAAGATTGGAGTTCATAGACAGGGGGAAAGATGGAGTAAGGAAGATTGTTCCACAGTTGACCGCCTGAGTAGATGAAAGATTGAAAATAACGATTAACCCTTGCGTTAGAGGGTTGGACAGAAAAGGAATGAGAATGTGTCGGAAGTCTGGTACTGCGTGTTCTCCTTAAAGGAGGAGGTATGCAGTTAGAGAGTTCAGAAGAGCATTGTCCGTTAAAATAGCGATAGTAAAGAGAAAGTGGGGCAACATTGCGCAGAAGAGAGAGGGATTGAAAACAGTCAGTAGGAGGTGGGAACTGGTGATACGAAAAGCTTTTGATTCCACCCCGATCAAGTAGAGCTGTGTGGGTTGAGTCACTCCACACATGAGAAACGTACTCCATATAAGGGGGGACAAAACCCTTAAATAGAGACAGCAACTGAACTGGGGTGAAGAAAATACGGAGACGGTACAGCACACCTAACCTCTTAGAAGCTGTTTTGGAAAGAGAGTATGTGTGATCTTTCTAGGAAAGATCACGAGCAAAGGAAACGCCAAGAATGTTAAGAGAAAAAGAAGGATTGAGTTGTGTATTGTTGAAGGTAAGGAGATAGCCGTGTGGAAGATTATAACGAGTAAAAAGATGGAGGAACTGAGTTTTTGATGCATTGAAAGCCACAGGGTTTTCTCTGCCCCAATCAAAGATGGAAGAAAGATCAGAGGTCAGGTGTACCATAGCCGTCCTACGAGAAGCAAGGAGTGACTGTTAAGAGGGACTCTGCGAAGCGGGTGGAGAAGTGAAATGTGGAATCATTGGCAGAAGAATGTATAGGACAGGAAGTGCGACTTAATAGATTATTAATAAATAAAAGGAAAAAAGTGAGTGACAGGACAAAACCCTGAAGAACACCACTGTTAATAACTTCAGGAGAAGAAGAGTGACTATTTACAACCGCAGCTATAGATCGGCCGCAAAGGAAATTAGAGAGGAAGGTACAGATAGAAGGATAGAAACTGAAGGAGGGCAGTTTCGAAATTAAACACTTGTGTCACACTCTCCGAAAACCTTTTGATATGTCTAGTGCAATAGCAAAAGTTTCACCAAAATCCCGAAAAAGGAATGACCAAGAGTCAGACAAATATGCAAGAAGATCGCCAGTAGAGCGTCCCTTACGGAACCCATACTGACTATCTGAAAGAAAAATGTGAGAAGCGACGTGTTTAACAATCTTCCTATTAAGGATAGATTAAAAAATTTTAGAAAGACAAGAAATCAAAGTAATTGGACGATAGTTGGAAGGTTGAGAGCGGTCACCCTTCTTTGGGGCAGGCTGAATAAAAGTGAACTTCCAGCAAGGGCGGATCCAGAGTACAATTTTCGGAGGGACGTTCACCCTTCTTTGGGCAGGCTGAATAAAAGTGAACTTCCAGCAAGGGCGGATCCAGAGTACAATTTTCGGAGGGACGGTCACCTTCTAGAACCTGAGATCATAATACATTGGCAGGCAACTGGTGTGAGAGAATTACCAACGATTATCACATATTTGTTGTGCCTATAAAGAATACAGGAAGGTATCTGTTTTTGTCAAAAAAGTCAATTCCTTAGAATGACAGTAAGCTCCAGTGAGGCATGAATTAGCGCAACAACATTTACATTACTATTTTATTGGGCATCATTATCAAGGGCAATTAAAGAAAAATATATATTAAATGACACTTTTGAACATCAATGTGCCCCGATACACACTCTTTTGCCCAATATATCAGCATACCACAGTGCATGCATCCTACTTACACGATATCAATATGAAATTAAAATGCTATGTATTAAGGGGGGTCGAAACATAAAAATCGAGTTTCTCCAGTTCCACGATATGCACGTAGTTGGAAATGATGATCTCAACATCTTGTAAAAAAAATGAGTGCATGCGATCCCCCTTACCCCTTCCATAGCATCCCCCCCATTTTACTCTCTCCACAGATATAAACCCCAAATGTGACAATCATGCATTACAGTAAGTCTTATTAAGTAGATTAGATTAATTTGGATAGATTATTTAGATAAAGTTTTAGATAGATTGAATAGATTATATAGATTAATTTAGATAGATTAGATGAATTATATAAATTATTGTCACTTTTTTTGTTTAGTTTCAGATTATTTTCAGATTGTTTATGATTGAATGAGTTATGATTTAATTCCGAATGAGTTATATTAAATTCAGATTGAATGATTCAGTTGCTAGAATTTAACAATTAGTTTCTTGTTATTAATGCTACTAGGCCTAAATAAGTGAAATCATGGCGACAAGAAGCAAAACGCACAATTCAACATTTGGTCACCCTGCAGAATTTCCACCTTCAATGATTTCTTCAAAGGCTGACGTATTTAGGCATTATTTATTGGTAAGAAAACGAGAAGAACTGATTTCGAAAGGTTCTAGAACAGCAAAAGAATGTTACAGAAATGTCACTAAAGATGTGGAAGCCATTTGGGAGAAGTTTTCCTTTCCACATATAGGATTTGAAGGAATAGCTATAAAAGTTGAACGATTGATAGAATCTGCAGCAAAGCTAAATAAAGTACCATAAAAACAAAGAAACACCAGTTTTCAGCAGAAGGTGGAGACATTCGATGAAATGTTTGATATTTGCACTTGTACTTGTTACGATAAAAAAATCAGTCGAACGGATTGCAGATGTGATATTAGAGTGCCAGTGATTGAGTGGGAGTCTTTTGTGGGGCAGAAACAAAGAAAAAACCAACTAGGACCAATCGACAGAGTAACGACTTCCGCAAGAAAAAGGACTCACGATAGAGTTAAAGGATTAGAAAGAAGAGCCAAGATAAGCCTAGATATGAATGTCGCCTCAACCAGCATACTGGACCCTTTACATATTATGGAAGTTGAGAGCATGGAAATTGATGATGACAGCGACGATATTGACTTTGTTCCGGATTTTGAGCTGAGAGAAAACCATCAGAACAGAATTATTTATGATAACTTAACAATAACAACAGATAGATACCGTGTAAGTTACAGAGCTGCTGCAGCTATAGTAAATGCAGCTTTGAAGGATATGGGAATATTAGACGAAACCAATATGTTGGATAGGAAAAAAGTTGAAAGAGAAAGAATACGTGTGGGTAAAAAGAACATAATCAAAGTGAAATCAGAGAACACACAGATTGAAGGCATCGAATTTGATGGTAGAAAAGATCAAACTAAGACAAAGAAGGGAATGAAGTACGAAGAACATTATATAAAGTCAAAGAACTTGGTGATGTTTACATGGATCATATAGCTCCAGATAACAGAACTGCTTGTTGTATTGCAGATGAAATAATAACTTTTATAGTTGATTCTAATAGCAAAGAATCCCTCAAAGCTTTGCTATGCGATGGCACCCCAATGAACACTGGCAGGATTGGCGGAGTGCTAAAATTGATTGAATTATATCTGGACAGGCCGGTACAATGGCTGATTTGCCTTTTGCATGCAAACGAACTGCCCTTCAGGCACGTATTTGAAGCAATTGATGGAAAAACTTCGGGACCAAACACCTTCAAAGGTTCTCTTGGAAATAAACTCCGAGAGGATTTGACCAAACTGGATATAGTTGATTATACCCATGTAGAGGGCAACATTAAAGAAGTTTCGGCCGATATTGTTAAAAGTTTCAGCAGTGACCAAAAATATATGTATGAAATGTGCATTAGCATACAATCTGGACGCATCTCACAAGCGTTAGCCACCAGATCCCCAGGTGCCCTCCATCATGCAAGATGGCTAACACGAGCAAACAGGATCCTGCGCTTATATGTCTCTACACGGAATCCAGACAAAAACATCCAAGACCTAGTAAAAATTATAATGCTGGTTTACGCTCCAGGCTGGTTTTGGATAAAGTCTCATCCAAAGGCAAATGAGGGAGCATCTAATTTTTGGTATATCATGCACTTGCTTAAAGGCTTAGATAAAAAGCATCGGATGATTATGAAGCGTGTCCTCAGAAATAACGCCTATTTTGCCCACCCAGAGAATATCTTACTCTCAATGATAACAGACACAAGAAGAGAGGTCAGAGAGCTGGCTCTTCAGCACATCATTCGAGCAGGAACTAGAAGCACCAGTGCGAGAAATTTTGAGCTGCCAAAAACACTGAACTTTGAAGCAGACGATTATCCTAACATGATCGAGTGGGACAACAAAACCATCACCCCTCCACCTATTTCACAGAATTTGACAAATGATGATCTTCTTAAAGTTCGAAATGAACCACTTCAGCTTATTCCTTTTCCCTGTCACAGCCAGGGAGTAGAACATGCTGTAAATGTGGTAACAGAAGCATCACAAGATAGAATTGGTTACGAAAACAGATAAATTTATTTTGAATGTACTGGAGTCGAGAAAAAACCACCTGTGTTCCAATGGAAAGGCCAGTGGTGTCAGTAATTTACGATTTTAAATTTCTTAAGGTGAATATTTTGGTTTTAATATGCTTCAATTAAATTTCTTAAGGTGAATATTTTGATTTTAGTATGCTTCAATTGATTCTTTAAGTAATATACGGGGAAAGATTTCTTATTATATATATATATATATATAGGGCTTATAGGCTACATAAGTGCGAGAAAGACAATTTGTGGTTACGAAACAACTACATATCTCTAAGGCGTGAAGCGAAAAGTGTAATAAAAAAGTCCAAGCGCGAATTTGAAATCTCCATAGCTCGTGACGGTAAAGAAAACCCCAAGCGATTCTTTCAATACGTCAATAATAGAAATCCAGTAAAAAGCGTCTTGGGGCCTTTGAAAAATGTAAACGGAGATCTAGTTTCTGAAAACAAAGAAATGGCTACCTTGCTAAACGAATTTTTTACGTCAGTTTTTACTATAGAAGATGTAACGAATATCCCTACGGTCATAGACATAATACCTTTTGATAATGGTAATATTTTGGATAATATAGTGGTTAGTGAAGGGGATGTAATACGCTATATTGATAAAATGAAAACGCGTAAATCACCGGGGCCGGATTCCATATATCCCATACAACTAAAAGAATTAAAAGATAGCATTGTGGTGCCGCTAACAAAGATTTTTAATGCGTCTATTTATGAGGGGTGCGTACCAGATAATTTCAAGTTAGCAAACGTAACACCTATCTTTAAGAAAGGCGATAAAGGTGCGGCGGGAAATTATAGGCCAATCAGTTTAACGTCTGTTGTAGGTAAGCTACTGGAATCAATAATTAGGGATCGTATAGTCGAACACTTAGAATTCCATAAGCTAGTTAGAAATACGCAGCACGGATTTAGGCGAAACAAATCTTGCTTAACTACTCTTTTAGAATTTTTCCAAAGCGTGGTTGACGTTTACGATAGACATCGGGCGATTGATGTAGTGTATTTAGATTTTCAAAAAGCGTTTGACACTGTGCCGCACAAAAGACTCATTGAAAAAACTAAGGCTCATGGGTGCTCTTCCAATACGTGCTCTACCGTAAAATTTACATTCCAATATGTGCTAACTAACGAAAATATCACGACCTAACCTAACCAATCGTTAGGTCAATTGTACGCCCTTGACGATTGGTTAGGTTAGGTCGTGATATTTTCGTTAGTTAGCACATATTGGAATGTAAATTTTACGGTAGAGCACGTATTGGAAGAGCACCGGCTCATGGAATCAGGGGTGTAGTAATAAATTGGCTAGAAGAGTGGTTGCGAGGTAGGAAACAGAGGGTGGTCGTTGATGGAGCGGAGTCGTGTTGGGCTAATGTAGCGAGTGGCGTTCCTCAGGGTTCTGTATTGGACCCCTTGCTTTTTCTTATATATATTAACGATTTAGATGTCGGCCTAGTCAGTACAGTTTCAAAGTTTGCGGATGACACGAAACTGGGGGGTAGGGCGATTAATGACGAAGATAGAGGTAAAATCCAGGAAGATCTGAATAAAATCGTTGATTGGTCAGTCACATGGCAAATGAGATTTAACGTTGATAAGTGCAAAATTTTGCATATAGGTTCGCGTAACGGTAATTTTGCGTATAGTATGTCAGGGAAAGATTTAACAAGCGTAGAGCAGGAAAAAGATTTAGGAGTTATAGTCACTGGTGATTTAAAAGTAGCGAAACAAAGTACAGCAGCGGTCAATAAGGCGAACAAAGTGTTAGGTTTTATAGCTCGAAATTTTGAGTACAAATCGCGCGATATTATAGTTCCACTTTATAAGTCATTAGTTAGACCCCATTTGGAGTACGCGGTCCAATTTTGGAATCCGCATATGCGGAAAGATATAGACAAAATCGAACGAGTTCAAAGACGAGCAACTAAGATGATTCCGTCGCTTAGGTCAAAGTCGTACGAGGATAGGCTTAAAGAGTTAAAATTGACAACACTCGAGACTAGGAGGCTAAGGTGATCTAATCCAGGTTTTCAAAATTATGAATGGGTTCGATAACGTAGATAGAGATAGCTTTTTCGAAATATCTCAATATAATAGGACTAGAAATAACGGGTGTAAGTTGACAAGTAGAAGGTTCGAGACAGCAGTTGCCAAAAACTTTTTTTACGCATAGAATAGTCAATAGGTGGAATAGTTTGCCGGTAGAAGTAATTAGTAGCACGTCTATAAACATGTTTAAAAATCGATTAGACAAATATGTTGATAGATTGGGTATAGTTTAAGGTAGTAAAATTAAGGCTTTGTGGTGATAGATCCCACAGCTCAACACAAGTGTTGTGAGATATAGGGAGGCAGCATCTTGGGTTAGGGGATACTCTCTGTCCTTACACACCCTATTTAAAGAGATTCCTCTGCCGAGCGGTGCCCCCCATAGTACTGTGAGGTATTGAAAAACTCATGATCTTCACTTGCCCCACAAACACCTTTAAATGGGAGACCCAAAATGGGTGCACACACATTTCTACATTACTGTACACTGTACAGCAGTGGTTCCCAAACTGTGTTCCGCGGAACCCAGGGGTTCCACGGAGGCTTAACAAGGGTTCCGTGACACGTTTTCTAATCAGTCTAATCGGGTCTAATTAAGGTCCTAATATTTATACATAATTTTACCTTGTGGCTTTATGTTAAATAATATTTTATATTCTTATTCTGACTTGAAATGGCACCATCGTGGATTTGGGATCACTAAATATTTTTCGCTAAAATTAAAATCTGCTAAGTAAATGTAAACAAATTTTCGCTACTCGGCTACTGCGAAAGTGTAATTTGGCAGATTTTAATTTTAACAATTTTATAAAAGACTGGTTCTATTAGTACTGTTTTAAAATAAATATCATATAAATTCTGTCATAGTATTTAAAATTTGTCATATTATTTATGGCAAATTTTAATATATATATTTTACTCGTGAGAATTTAGCTGTAACTAATTTTGAGCAATATGTTTTCGCTAAAATTAAAATTTTCTAAGTTGTCAGTTGATTTGATGTGCACTTGTTTAGTAATTAATTGTGAACCAATCAATATAACTATAGCCGTTGGCGTGGTGCATTGTCAAATTAATTTCTGATAGGCTTTATTTACTTAAGTGTTTTCAGAGTAAAAATCTGTATTGTGTTCATCACTAAAATCTGTAACTGACTTTTCTAGTCTAATATATATATTAGGGTGATTCAAAAAAATCAAAGTTTTTTTTTTTAATTGTTCAACCTGTATTTTTGTTCCCTATGACAAAAAAGTAGTGTGTGCCAAATTTGGTGAATTTTAAATAAAATTTACTATGTGCTACCAGGCGTCAAAGTTTCCCTCTTTTTCAATTTGTTTGTTTTTACAACTTATGATTTTATGTTTAATTGTTTATATTTCAGAATTTTTAATTAATGGTTTATATACTAGCTTGCTTTTAATTGTTGCTTGGAACTCGTAATTTTGATACCAATTAATCGATTGTGGAAGCTAGGCCTAACTCACCATCACCCAGTTGCTCAGTTGGGAGAAGTTCTACAAGAAAAGAAACTGAAGTATGGCTAATTGGGCAGCCCTCTGCAGTACTAAAAACATCCGTATTATCATCAGAAATATTAAAAAGCAAGGCATTAGAGAATCATGCTGCTCTACTGCGGATGATGTGCTAGCAGTTTGGAAAAAAGCAGGAATACCAGCAAAACAAAGAATACGTGTAGTAGATAAAATTCAAGGAATACTAAAGGAATGGCAGCTGCTTAAGAAAAACAAAGCAAACAAATTGAAAAGATCACAAAATTTAAATAATAAAGAAGAAAAATGGAAAGATAAACTGGAAAACTTATTTGACATTGCTCATGAGAATGCTATGCAGCTTATAAAAATAGAAGATAAGAAATTCTTGAAAATGCAACGTGAGAAAGGACGTCATGGAAAAATGGGTACCATTGATAAGGCTGTTGCTAAAAACAAGCAAAGAGTAGCAGAAAAGCAACAACGTTATGAAAAGAGGAAAGCAGAAGAAGAGATCAAAAGAAAGAAGAATGAAGAGGCTGTCATACTCACGAGTACATCATCAGAATCAGAATCAGAGGAGAGTAAAAGTGATGAATCTGGTTTCTGTGCTGCACAACCTTCAACATGGAAAAGTAAGGTTGGCAAACGTTGAAAATTGTTTGATGATAAATTAATTATTAGGAAGTTTTGATGTTGCAAAATTGAGTGACAGAAATGCGTCTCTAGTTTTAATGCAAACAATCAGACATCGCTTGAATGGGGCATCTGCGAACAAATAAAATGCGTGTGTTTCGATGCAACGGCAGCCAATATTGGTCCTAGAAATGGTGCAGCTATTCTTCTAGAACAAAAATTCGACAACGATTTATTGTGGCTGGCATGTCGACACCACATATTTGAAATTATGCTGGAAGCTGTTGTTTCAGTCTTTATCACCATCTTCTGGCCCAGATATAGTCCTTTTTAAGAAGTTCAGAGAAAAATGGTCAAGCATTAATAAGGAGGACTACGAAACAGCATTATCAGATCCAGATATCTATGAAAATATTCATGACATCAAAGATGACATTATTATATTTGCAGCAAATCAACTAGATACATCCAACCAAGAGACGATTACCTACAACTATTGCAGTTAACAATTATTTTTTGGGGAGGTGAACCAAAAGGTGGAATCAAATTTAAACATCCAGCGGGACTTCATCGGGCTAGGTGATGGCCAAAATTACATATTCATTAAAAACTTTTATGTTCAAATCTCAGTTCAAAATTTCAGTAAAAGACAAAAAAGGACTAAAAGACATCTGTCTATTTGCTACTCGGTTATATGTAAAGGCATTGTTTACAGCTCCTGTGCCATCTTGCGCTCCTCGTCTTGATCTGGAATTATTACAGAATCTTGTGGTCTACAAACAAATAAATGACACAATTGCATTTGTTGCTATTAAAAAACTGTTAGGTCACCTCTGGTACCTATCAGAAGAACTGGTAGCCTTGGCCTTTTATGATGATGAAGTGCCTACTGAAACGAAAAACAAAATTGTAAAGGCCTTGCAAAATACAACAGAAACTCTTCCTGCAAAACGGGCTTTTCTAGATCCTGCACTTATTCCAACGAATAAATTAGAAGATGTTGTCACATCAAATACTCAAAGATTCTTTACAATAACAGAATTTAGTTCAAAATTTTTACTCAAAGATGCTAAAGAATGGCATAATGATGAAGAGTATAACTCTGCTAAGAAATCTATCAAACGGTGGAAAGTCGTGAATAATATAGCGGAAAGAGGAGTAAAATTAATGGATGAATATAATAAAATACTAACACATGACGAAGATCAAAAACAATTCTTGCTACAAGTAGTGAAAAACTACAGGGCTGTTTACCCTGATAGAAAGAAAGAAACATTGATGAAGTAAAGACAGCTAATGTCTCAAATATCATGCTAGTTTAATTATGCATGCTTGTGGTTATGGTAGGACCTACGGGGGAGCTTTCCACATTAAAAAAAAGCAATGCGCCTTGTACTGTACCCCCTGGGTGGTGTGGAAAAATTTGACAATTTGAGTCGTTCTGTCAATTTTTAATTGCTGGTAGCAACCCCTAAAATTAAAAATTTGCTAAAATATTTTAGGATAGTTGTTTTTATGCTGAAATGAACCATTTAAAGGCTTGAACACATTAAAATAAAAAAAAAAAATTTTACCCCCATATTTGAATCACCCTATATATATATATATATATATATTATATATATATATATAGAGTTGGGGTTCCGCGAAATAAAAACAAATCTGTAAGGGTTCCGACAGTTAGTAAAGTTTGGGAACCACTGCTGTACAGTCTTTACAGCCACACCTACACCTTCCCTCCTAAGTATATATATTGTAATGTATATGGTTGTAAATTTTGACTTGGTCCGCAATCGATATGGACCGTGACTTATTTTTCGTTGTCAAGGTACTAGTAGTATTGATGGATACCGTAATGAAATTGACTGGATTCTTTGGATCTGATATATTTGCATGTCCATTATAAATAGATATAGAGTGTAACATATTTGTTGATGGTGGTCTATTATGACTTGATCCTCTGGATCCAGAGATTCTATCTTTAGTTTTAAATCGATAATTAATTAGTTTTTAATTGATAATTATTTAGTTTTGCAAAAATTGGTCGTTGCGAATGTACAAGCAGTTGGTACATAAATTTATTATGTTCTTGTGGTTCGGAACCCACGTAAAATTGTAGGTCCCCTCCGCCACCGTGGAGGACATACACAATACACGATTATGAACACAGTTAGGTAGACCAGCCATGAGTGGATCTTAGGGTCTTTGTTGGTCTGAAACATTATAACATTATATATATATATATATATATATGGTGTTTCAGGAGGAAAGGTCAATACTTCGGGAGGTGATAGTATCGGTCATTGTGAGAAAAAAGTTCATATGAACATGTGTCTAATTCTGAATGGTTACAGAGATAGAGCTGTTTGAATCTACAAATACAAAAGCATTGTTAATGGTAATCAAGAAAGAGAAACCAATTACTGTTTCTAACATTTAATGTTTAAACATTGCATTTTGAATGGTATCAGATACAGAAATGACAAATTTGTTACAGTTTACAATACGTTTTCGAAAATCCCACCGTCAACCTCAATGCACTTTGCAACTCGTGTGCGAAGATCGCGTGTTGTTCGTCTGAGTTGATCTTGACGTTCCTTTATGCGGGCAACAGCATCCAAAATGCGCGCGAACAATTCGTCTCGTGTATCTACCTTTCTTTTGTAAACTTGACTTTTCATCCACCCCCACAAACAATAATCTAACGGAGAGAGGTCTGGAGACCTTGGTGGTGTTTAAACATTAAATGTTAGAAACAGTAATTGGTTTCTCTTTCTTGATTACCATTAACAATGCTTTTGTATTTGTAGATTCAAACAGCTCTATCTCCGTAACCATTCAGAATTAGACACATGTTCATATGAACTTTTTTTCTCACAATGACCGATACTAATCACCTCCCGAAGTATTGACCTTTCCTCCTGAAACACCCTGTGTATATATATATATATATATATATATATATATATATATATATATATATATATATATATATATATATATAACTTACTTTAACTTTACTTATATCATTATTTACTTTAATCTTTGTAATTTATCAGGTTTTTTTATTCAAAGAATTGGTTTCAATTTCATTTCAATTTAAAAAACGCGGGGGCATACGCAACGGGTAGCGGGGGACGCATAGCGGTGTAATTACAGTATGTTGTTTAGGGACCCAAAGGAAACTCCGTGCAGTGTGTAGAATAAGAATACAAAATTTCGACACCCCCCCTACTATGTATTCATGCGCACATTTTGTTCAGCAGCTGTGCCCTAAATATATACAAATTGAGTCCACCACACTCTACACGCAGTGCGCACGTTCAGAGAGATCATCCCTTTATATATCACACTTACTAAAATTGTCTAAAGGAAAGCAACAGCGATTATTTTTAAGGGACGCTTCACTTTAATTTTGTATTGTCTCTTCTTTATGCTTCCGGTCTCATTCTTTCTTTCACTTTCTTTACCTTTGAGTTTAGAGGCCTCATGGTTTGGGGGACGATCTCCCCCCTCGCTCCTCGCCTAAATCCGCCCCTGCTTTCAGCAAACGAAAAGTACCAGCTGAAAGACAAAGACGAAAGAGTTTGCCTACGCACAGTGTCAGCACAGAAGCACAGTTCTTGAGAACAACAGGGGGAACACTATCGGGATCGTACGCCTTCCTGGGGTTGAGCCCAGATAGGGCAGAAGGGCAGAAAGAACATCTTTAGAAGAGATTCTAATTTTAGACATAATAAAGTTAGAGGGAGGAGGAGATGGAGGAACAGCACCGGAATCGAGGCGAAAGTTTGAGAGAATAGTTCATCTTTGACAGAAGAAGAGACGGCAACTGAGCCGTCAGAATGGAAAAGAGGAGGGAAAGAAGAGGAAGTAAAGTTGTTGAAGAGGTTCTTAGCTAAATGTCAGAAAGAGTCAAAGAACAGATTTTGCACGATTCCCGGCACAAATATAAGCTGAGTGAGAGTCAGGAGTTGGGTGGCAACGGTATCTTCTAAAAGCCTCCTCTTTGTGGCGGATAGCATTAGAACAAGTAAAGTTAAACTAAGGTTTTTTTGGCAATAGTAGTAGGAATAGAATATGAAATGTACGGCTCCATGCCCGAGAGAATCACCTCCGTGATGCGCTCAGCACACTCGAAAGGGACCTGGCCACCGAAGCAGTAATCATTCCATGGGAAATCAGAGAACTACTGCCTAAGGAATTCCCAATCGGCTTTCCCAAAGTGCCAAAGGCGCCTACTTTTTGGAGGATCCAAAGGACGAATTGGAGCGATAGGACAGGAAACAGATATAAGATTGTGGTCGGAGGAGCCCAATGGAGAAAAAGTTTGACAGACTAAGAAAAAGGATGAGAGGTAAGAAATAAATCCAGAATGTTGGGCCTATCTCCAAAGCGATCGGGGTTACGAGTAGGGTGCTGTACAATCTGCTCTAGGTCATTCAGGTTAGAAAAATTGTAAACTAGTTCACTAGGGAAGTTAGTAAGACGAGAGGAAAGCCAAAGGTGGTGGTAAACATTGAAATCACCTAAAATGAAAATTTCAGCAAAAGGAGAGTGGTCTGGTAAACAACGGACTTAAAGTGTTCACAAAGGACGCTACATGTAATAAAACTAATTTTACTTTTTCTCTTAAGCAGTTACAAACTTGAAACTAAAAGAGAAAACATTAATTTCCTATGGTAACGTAGTTCATTTTTACACCCCATATATATATATATATATATATATACACACTGGGGCCCCAATGTGCCGTTGAACTCGGTACAACGCGGATCCCTCTTGGACCCGTTTTAATTTTGAATTTATGTTTTTATGTTCTCGGAAATCGTGTCTACTAAATACTGTAATGTAAAAAAAAAAAAAAAATTAATTTTCATATTTGAATTGACTTCTTCATCTTCTTAGGTACCAGAAGCCTGTTTGTTTATCTGCAGCTCTGCATTACTCTGGCTACTGGCTTGACGCTTTAGAAATGACCTCGTTGTAACTCGACCTTTAACGCAGTCTCGCGATATGGACCTCGTGGACTGCGTTATAGAGGGGCCACAGTATAAATATATATATATATATATATATATATATGTGTGTGTGTGTGTGTGTGTGTGTGTGTGTGTGTTTTTATCAAACCGTGACTTGCATTTTATCTAATGATGTGTACATTAAAAGTGAATATACTTCAACATCAGTGGCGTAGCTTAGGGGGTGGGTGAGCTGAGAGGGTGACTGCCACCCGTGATTGGAAAAACATCTGGCCAGTCGGAAATCTAGAACCAGTTGTAAAAAAATTTTGCCAATAAAGGAGAGAGATACATTTCCTTGTGGCCAATTTTAAATTCAGCTTCTCATAATACTAATACATTATATTATTGCATGGCTAAGCCTGTGACGTAGTGGCTTGAAAAACATTAGTCACGGAAAAGTGCCAAATTTGTCCAGTCGGGAATTTATAACAAATTTGCTTCCCCCTGACCACGCTACGCCACTGTTCACCATGCGTATCTTTTACGCCGTCCACATGACAACTAAGGATCATAAATTCTTTATTACAACCAGATTCCCTTCAGAATAAGTCAGTAAAACTCCTATGACCAACGAGAGTGCCTCTTCACTGATCTTAGAATCCTGAACTTTGACCTTAAAAAAAAGATTCTCAGACACGCCCACAAACAGCTCATTTTACTCTTCAAAGTGAGAGCAAAGGGAGAGCTCGACATTTTCATTCGATTTTTCTCTCGTTAACCACAATCTTGAGAGAGAGAGAGAGAGAGAGAGAGAGAGAGAGAGAGAGAGAGAAGTAAATATGAGTTATAATAATAATAATGTAAAAGTAATTTAATTAAAAATACAACCCATTATTTACAAAACATAATTTGAATTACCATTTTCGCTTTCAAAATACAAAATGAACTGTAATTGATCAAAATATCTTGCGTCCACGAATTTTGGACGTCGTCGCGTTTCAGGAGTATTTAAGAATATTTTCCAGAAATTTGTATCATTGATTGTCTTTTTTTTAATGTAGGAAGGAGGGGCCAAGGGCGAATGTCCGCAAACATACGCACCACCTCCATAAAATAAGAGCCAAAATAAAAATTCAAACTTTTCGAGTTGGTTGGTTGCTTGGTTGGTGAGAAGGGTACTTGACTGTCAGCAAAATTTATGTGATGGGGTAAATTTGGACAAAACTTAATATTTAAAAATTCGATGAAACAAGTTTATGTATATTAAAAAACAAAAAGTAAACCTAGGCTTACTTTTTGTTTTTTAATAGTTAATGCTTAGAACGTGTTCGTATGAAGGTTATTTATGAACACTTTCGTTCGTCGTCTTATTATATACTTTGTTAATTAATATTCCCAATGGAGGTAAATTTTCGAAGTGGATGTATGATAGTTTGGACTTTCGCTTCAAACACTATTTTCTTATTCACGAATAAAGTTACTGCGCATCTTCTCATCCTCAAACTGTTGTAGAATTGGTTTAAAACCAAGGAATTTTGTGATGGCAAATTAAATAGATATTTCTTTATATGCGAGAAAATCCGACAATTCATGATTTGAGAAAGATCAGAAAAAAACAGCTCCGTGAAAGAGTTCTGGTATGAAATACTTACTAGAACAGTAAGAATTCCACTCGAGAAGTATCCTTAAAGTCGAGATGAACAAGATATTTTAGATTCTATACAATAATTCTAGTGAAAATTCTACCAAGATTTTTGTAGAAGTGTTGGAGATAAACTGATAAATATATATAGAGAAATTCATTTCATACACAGTAGATATATTATATATGTAGAGATAGATACATGCGGTATAGTGACCCAGAGCAGTCACAAATCAGAAGTGCCATATACCAGTCAAACCTAATATTTAAAAATGAATCACTGACTGCAAAAATGTTAAGAATACTAAAGTTTATAAATACAATATGAAGGTAAAGTCATGTAATAAGATTTTATTAACCTGTGGAAACAATCGTCTTTCATAGAGTTACAATCTCAGTATTACTTCTTACAAAGTGATGCTATCGTTGGTGTTACTTATGCGAGTGTAAACTACCACTCTGGACTGTAAACGTCTTTCTCAGTTTATATTCCCAAATGTCAAAGTCACCGTTTGGTTCCCAGTAGGAGAAATCAGTCATTGCAAGGCTCGGGTTACTCTCAAAGCAGTATCAGGTAGAGGTGTCCAGTATTCTTGTATTCGAGTAATGATTTTTGTTATACTCGTACTCGAAGTAATCTTAAATTGCCGTAATCGTACTCATACTGGTTATAATCTGAAATCGGTGTAATCGGACTTGCACTTAAACTAATTTCAAATATGAGGATCTGTCCTAGACTCCCTCCCAGTGTACCATGAAAGCAACAGTTTACAACTTTATATTCAATATGGTTTATATTTTTAGATTTATTTACTATATTTTTACACAATACTTTGCATTTATAATATTATTAATAACTAAGTGGCAACTTTTGTTTCGAAAAACCTTAGTGAAGAACATATCTTGTGTTTTATTACTGAATAGGTAGGTAAACGCGTACTCGTACTCGAACACTAAAAAAAAACCGTACTCGGACTCAATCACTAAAAAAGTATACTTGTACTCGTACTCGACCACTCAAAAAATACTGTACTTGTAATCGTACTCGTCTAAACTCCAAATTTTGGTACTCTCTCCACCTCTAGTATCAAGTGTCTTTCATATTTTGATTAAAACTACCAGAAAGTACTAACTACATAAATTAACCTATATACAGTAATCAATCAGGAGGACCATAACCAGCACATGAGCACAGCGTTAAGGCCAACTAATGCGGCCCATTGCGCTATTCCTGGATTAATATTTCAAGCACCATCGGGATTCAAACTCCCGACCTCATTTTCTTTACTTGGAAAAAAAAAAGCAGTATTACCCACTGACCTACAGGCGCTTGCTATACAGTGTAATTCATAAAGGTGTTTCATAAATCTCAGGGTGTAATCTTGAGACAAAAGTAAAGAAAAAAGACTATATAAAATAGGTCGAGAAACCAGTAGGTTTCTTGACAGGTTTCCCGTAGGCAACAGAAAAATGAAACTCTAAAGATTTTTCTATATTTTATGCAAGTACACAGTGTGATATATGTGCTTCCTTAAAGTAAATATTCGAAATTCTCTCCTATTTCTTGAATGCATGCATCAGCACCTAACCCCCTCATCGTAAACTATCGCTAACCACCATTCCCTCACTTGTTCATACTCGCTCATTTTCCCCTCAACTCTCTCTCCTCTATCCTATTTTGCGACGTGCTGAGGCATACATTCAAGAAGTAGGAACGAATTTCGGACATTTACTTTAATGAAACAAATGTTTCACACTGCGTATTTGAATAAAATGTAACAAATCTTTAGTAGTTTTTTTCTGTCGCATTCTATAGCTCGAAACCTACGGGTTTCTCGTCCTATGTTCATATGGTCTTTTCTTTACTTTTGTCTCAAGAATACACCCTACGATTTATGAAACAATGAATCACCCTATATATATATATATATATATATATATATATAAATAAAACTGTCCCCGAGACTTCTCCAACCGTTTTTTTTCAGCGTACAGTCAGTCTACACTCTAGTGAAGGCACAGCCACAGTAACAACCGAAACTCCTCTAAAAAGTTAACAACTTTACCGTGGGTTTTATTTCCATTATGAAATTCTATTCTAACTACTAAATTATGAAAATGGCGAGGGACACAGTTGATCATTTGGCTGAAGGATAGAATGAAGACGAAGGATAGTTTATTCTTGAGCATTTATAGATGAAAATATAATACTAACCGTAACATCTCAAAGTCTTAACGAAAAGTATAGTTTTGCTTATATATTCCATGCATCCAAATGTTTATCCCTCGAACACGTAACCTTATCACTTTAATCAATTACCAATCCATAATCCAATAATTCTCCACAACTCTAATCCATCTGAAAAAATTAAGATTCGACGAACTACATCATACTTACCAACACTTTGAAAAGCAAAGGCGACAGGATTTGTAATTAATGCTACGGAGTCCGGGAACATGACCCCCAACCACGGGAAATTTTTGAAATCTAGCCTTAAATGATGCACTCTATTGTATTCTGAGCATAAAAGGTCCGATATTGTAAAATCGGTAGGCGGTACAAAAGTCTTCAAATTGGTAGCCTTCCGCCTAAAGCAATAGGGTTGGCAAGTGTGCCTACATATTGAAACCAGTAGTTTTCTGTTGGGATTGACTACCCGTCGCAAGCACAAACTATTTCACTGCTCTTGGTTATTTTTTTCCTTCCTTTATTTTACCACCGATTCGTACCTAGGGAGAGTAGTACATATGTCGGCGAGACAGTGGGTGGGTGGTGTCACTGGTTGGGGATGGTAGACTAGGGTGGTGAGTAATGTTCGTTTGCTGGATAGGCAGTAGGAGGGGTATGGACTTAGATGCGATGAAGCAGATGGGAATGGGTGAGGAAGAGGAAAATCGCTGCCGCTGAGAAGTGGGGGCCATCGGCGAGTATCGATTTTAGACGCTCGGGTATGAAATACTGGACAAGAGAGGGAAACACCTGTGACGAAGAGCGGACAGGTTCGGGCATTCGACCAGGAGGTGTACGACGATGATAGGTGTATGGCAGGTAGGGCAGAGCAGGGCTGACGATTTAGACATAAGGTGACTATGTGTAATAAATGTGTGTCCTAGGCGGAGACGGGATAAAATTATTTCTTTATGGCGGGACCGGTGGAATGAGGAGGCCCAGTATCCTAATTGCGGCTTGATCTTGTGCAGTTTGTTGTGTGTGGCCTGGTCCCATTCCCGTTGCCAGATGGAGCGGAAGTGGGAGCGGAGAGTCGGGAAGAAGTCGGAGAAAGGGAGGGGCCGGGAAGATGCCGGCAGTAAGCAGGCCATCTTTGCCGTGCGGTCCGCCTCCTCGTTACCCTGGATGTTGACATGTGCCGGGACCCAACAGAAGGCAATTGTCTTGCGTCGGAAAGTTGTTAAAAAATGGAAGGTTTGCTGGATGGTGCGGACGAGCGGGTGGGAGTGGGGGTTAAATCTCTCGAGGGAGAGAAGTGCGCTTTGGAAGTCTAAATAAATGACAGAGGAGCTGGCAGGGTGGGTGCGCACAATGTGTCGAGGGCCTCCATAATCGCGAAGAGTGCTGTTGAGAAAACCGAGACCTCGAGGGACAGGCTGACGCCTCGAGAAAGCGGCTGGATTAATATCACCGCTGCGGTGGCCGTACCAGCCTTCGAGCGGGAACCATCTATATAAATGGGGACAGTGTCCGGGTGTTGGGTTGCGTATTCTCGGAAGAGTGACCTGTATACCGTAGCGATCGTGGTAGTCTTTGGTAGGGCACACAGGTCCCTGCAAAACTTGATACGGGTGAGGAGCCAAGGAGGGTGGATGTTGTATGAGATGGGGATAACTGAGGGGGCGGGCATGTTGGAAAGGTCCAGAAAAGAGCGGACTGCTTCAGTGAAGTGCCAGCTTCGTCCCTGGGGTGGGAGTTCAGAAATCGCCGCGCATAGAAGCGAAGAGGGTAGTCTATGTGCACGAAGGTATGTCCTTGTGAGGCGCAAACCCCGTCGGAGGTCGAGGGGGAGGTAATTGCATTCTGCTTGGAGGATGGAGGCTGGGGAAATGCTGAAGCCCCTATTCACTACTGGGTCCAAGATACGGAGGCAGGCGTTGAAGGCTGAGCCGTATACGACACTGCCATAGTCCAGCTTCGACTGGACAGTGGAAGTGTAAAGGCGAAGGAGAGAGCGTCGGTCTGCGTTCCATGTGGTGTGGGAGAGGTGATCTAGGAGAGCGAGGGGACGTTGGAGGGATTGCTTCAGGTGTTTGAGATGGGGAACCCAGTTGAGCCGTCGGTCCAGAATCATACCCAGAAATCGCGTGGAAGGTACAACCTGAAGAGGATCGCTGTATAACGTGACAGAGGGGACGGGAAGGATTGCGGGTCTTCTTCTGCTGATGAGCAAACACTTAGTTTTCGGGGTGGAGAGGCGGAACCCCACCGACGTCGCCCACCTTTCCACCCGATAGATGGCGACCTGAATTTGGCGTTGAACGACGGACGGCTCCCGCCCCGCGAAGTAGATCGCGAGGTCATCCGCGTAGATGGAAGAACGGATGGTGGGTGGAAGGCATTTTGAGACTGTGTGGGACCCCGTCCTCCTGCACGAAGGTGTCTGAGAGGATTAGGCCTACCCGAACTTTAAAAGTCCGGGAGGAGAGGAAGCCCATGATGAAGGTCGGCAGGGCTCCGACGAGACCCAGATTTTGGAGCTGACAGTATTATTTTCCGACGGGTAGTGTCGTAGGCCTTCTGTATGTCAAAAAAATTGATAGGACGACCTGTCCACTGTCGAAGGCATTCTCTATGTCTCGGCTGAGGAGCAGGAGAGGATCAGTAGCGGAGCCGAATACCCAATACAATACGGTCGGGAGGGAGTAAGGTGTTGAGGTAAGAAGTAGGCGCGGGGTGGGAGAGGGGGTGCCTCCCTGTCGGGAAGTGAAGCGATGGATCTTAGTGACACCCTGGAGTGCGAGCTCCTCCAGGAGCTCGTTCACTGTGATCGATAATAGGCGGGTGACATAAATAGTGCCCTGACTCTTGTTCAGGCGAGGGTGTGGGGAGACGGACACCGCGTATCCAAGGACCTCAGTGTGGGAGCATAGGGCTTTCGTCTCTGCGGCTGAGCGTGATTTTATGAGGAAGGAGCCATCCCTCTGTGGTCGCACATCATAGCGGCTGGAGGGAAGGATCGCCTGAAACTCCGTTCAGAGTTGATTGGAAGGGACCCAGAGGTAGACCGGATCACTAGGAATTGTGGATACTTGGAAGGGATAGGGAGGCTGTACAGTCGAAGTGGACTGGGATATCCAACGGTCGATAGGATGGACGTGAATGCCGACTTCCCCGTCCGCTGCGGGGCTCTTTCCGTGGGGAGGCGGGCTGACGGCGGGTGAGGGGGGCATACGGGGAGAGCAAGAAGCCGGGTTTTGGGGGGGGAAGTCTTGGGTGGAACTTGACTTGCCCGAAGGCGGCTGAGGTGGGATGGGGTGAAACCCCTGCTCCAGAGGGTGTATCAGAGACGTCAACGTTGAAGTATGAAAATTCGTGAGATTTTGTCTGATTTTGCCTGTGCCTGATTTTGATAACTGGAAACATATTCCACATAAAGGAGTTTGAGACTTATAATCCGTGAGAGTTGAGTTTACATGTCTGGGTGTATGTCCAAGGGCATGTTCAAGGTACAGGCTGGGGTCGGTAACAGAAGAGGAGAGTGCAAGTGTTCCGCTGCTGGAGGAGGGGCGACCTCCTCAAGACGTGGTCTTCCAGTGGTAGAGGACTCGGGCGCCTGGTTGCCCACCACCCGAGTTTTAGGACAAGAAGTAATAGTTTCCATATGTTGTTATTGTTGTAGAACAGACCCAGGGGACGCGAGAAACTGCCTACCGGTGAGAAAGGGAGGCCGAGCGCAAACCGCAGGGGGCGGAGTACCTCGTCCCCAGAGGACACCGGTTTAAAAACGGGGCCCCGCAATGCGAAAGTTTGCCCCCAAAACGGCGCAAACACCCTAGCCCCCAATCCCACCGGTCCGGACACCCAACTATCCAACACAGTGACGCCTTAAGGGTGTCACCTCCCGAGGACAGCACTGGAGACCCGTACTGGGAGCCAGACTTCAGTGGCTCTTAGCCCGGTCTCCCGAATAGCCTGTCCGGCATAGGTGACCCTTCCGGGAGGATAAGCCCCCGCCGACGAAACCCACTGGGTCAACAAGGGAGCCCACCCACTACGACAAGATGGCCACATGTTACGCAAGTTACATCAGTAGCTTTAAAAGCACTCCCAATCACAACCATAGGCGGCGGGGAGTCAGTTTGGGTCAATTGACTGGCCTCCCCCCCCGACCCTGATTTTTTTTTTTTTTTTTTTTCCCCTGGCAATAACATCCGAAATGTCTGGCAAAAGCCCAGTACACATTTTCAATTACAACGTTTTCACTCAAAACACTATTTTTATATAGGATATCATCTCTGGCCGAAATGCATGTCTTCAGATCTTGAACCATGCAACATTTGAATATAGAAAGGAAAACCTGCCTCAAAATTGCAGTATTTTTGTACCCGATTTAACGCAACCCGTTACAACTTACTCTATCGTTCTAACTGTTTGGTGCTAAAAACCTAAGTTTAATTGTTGGTAATTTACGAGGGATTAGAGTTCTTCGGAAAAAACTCCAAATTACAACTTCACTTTCCAACGTTTGGGTGCTCCCTTAATCACGACGCTTATTTTAATGAAAGTTTGGTTTTGAAATGAACTACGGTAAACATCAGATTTAAATTTCGATAAACACTTCCTACGATGACCATTCTAAGTGTGGTATTCAACCCATACAGTGCCATACTGCCGTTTCATATATGAGTGATGCTCAACTTCCAACTTCTGTTTAGGAAGCTTTACCTTGATTTCCCCACTTGCGTAAACCTTTCAGAAAGATTAAAGCCGTAACTGCTCCAAGTTAATTTACAAAAGGAATAATTACACAAAACTAAAAATTCTCTAGTATAACATTTAACAGACAAAACACGACTCTTAAAGCGTACTTCCTACATTGTAGCATACAACTCTTAGAAAGCCTACGTAAATCTTTCGAAATTTAAGGTATACAGTTGTCCGACCGTATTAACGCGGGCGATTTCACAAACCTGACACGAGGAACGAACAAAGACACGTTGCTTTGTTATAAATTCTCTGGGTACTTTCTTGCACGATTACATTACTCCGCGCTCATTTTGAAAATAGTGACAAGTGTGCATGCAGCGATCAAGTCTCCAACGGGATCACTTCGGTCACAGACGTGCAACACCGTCCTGGGTAAATGAGATCAAAAATCTTCCGATTGGCCGAATATGCTGCTAGTCAACTAGCAAACATTTTATTTTACATTTGAACCACTCCTATCAGACTTTTATAGGCGGCGATCTACTGTACTTCCAATATCTTAATCATTTGAAAAATGCCAAAATTTAGAACTGGAACACTAATTTTTAGATATTTAGGAGTCAGTAAAAAGTGGTACTGCTTCGACAATTTATTTGCATCAAAAGGGATTTGTGACGTTCTAATTGCGTAGTTCACCCATACAAGGTAAAATTTTAACCTAAACCTTACAATTAATCATCGGTAATACTTCCCACGTGTTGCATGCATAGCAACGTCCCTAACCTAATTCATGTATTTTTGCTTAGCCTACATCTTAAATTTAATTCCTCAAAATCCGAAATATGTACACGTGACCACCAAAACCCATCTTATTTACATTTGACAGTGAACATACTATAACAAAGCTCAGTTTTTACACAAATATTTCACCATAGACCCTAATTATAAGGCATTGAGAATATACAAAAGTTTAAAGCTGCTTTCCTACCCTTACAAATCAGAGTAGCCTTATTTTAAATTAAACCTGAAAATCCTTGAAAACTATTTACACTTTCACAGAAGAGTTCCCTTAAGTTTCCCGATTTCAGGGAAGTCTTCAAAGTACCAAGTACGAGTATCTACTCCGTTTCAGATGTTCAGTGACGGACATCGGACAAATCCATTCTTCCTGCCAGATAAAAAAAAAAAAATTTCACATGTAGTTTAAGATTTCTACATAGTACGAGATGAACTACACATTCATTTGTAAATGATTTCTTATAAACTTTAAACGACAGTTGTATTCAGTCGACGAAGAGTACTCCATGACAATCTTTTAGTTTATAAATAAAACTAAATTTACACCATTTAAGAACATTCAAATACTTACTTCCGCAAATAAGTTGGAAGCTAGAAATAAACTCCAGATGAAGTTTCCTCGTCAGGAGTCCTGAAATTACAATGGATCATTTAAAATTTCAAGTCAAGAAACAAACCAATTCTCAAATTACCAAACTTCAGAATTTTGGCTCGAAATACAATTAAAATTTTCAAAATACTCAACTTCGGGAAAGAGAATCATAAATTATGATATCACAAAATAAACCTCAAACTTACCTCGAACTCCCGACAAAAACCGTCTCAATTTCGAGACATGATAACGGAAAGGAATGAGAATGGTAAATCTATGAACGATATCAACTCTCTCCTGCGATAAGAAATGGAAACGACTAAAATAGGATCGTACCTCCGAGTATATGATTCAGTGTATTTAGTCACTGCGTGGTACTTTGAAGTTTCAGGACATTAAAGAGAGATGGATCGAAAGCATCACGTTGGATTTTTTGTTTGTTTGTTTTATGTTAAATTGAAATTAATAAAAATTCACAGGTACACGGATTTGTTTGAAGACTAACCAAACAAATATTTGAGGAATCCCATTTATGGTCAGTCGTGTAATGGTGTGGACAACAATTTCAAATGCGACAAAAACTGACCTGGTATGCAGCGAGAGCATTTTATTTCTCTTAAATACATATCTATCCTGAGAATTATCTCTCGCTAATTGTTTCAGCAAAAGATTTTGCATTTAAACTCTCATAAGCTATGAGGGGATTATGCCACATATTCCTATGTACAAGAATACCAGTCATTGAGTGTCCAGCAGCTTTCCACGAGTCTAGAGAAGTACTAGGACATGTCTTGGCGAATAAATAATGATTTTTTGCACTGCGGCATGGTCAACACTTTAATTAAGCTGAATTAAAGTAATTAAAGTATGTTACGGACAAAGCGCGGCAGTTGGACAATACTCGCTTTGTCCGGACTCCCGGCGCATTGTCTGTCCTCATTTGACAGAGTCCGAAATATGTAATTATTTCAGACTTTGACCAGCCCCAACTGGACAACGTGCGGAGTGTTCAACTTTATGAGGTTAGGTTAAGTTAAGTAAGGTCAGGTTACATATATAATTATTAAGTTACATATATAATTATTAGGTTACATATATAATTATTAGGCTATATATATATTTATATATATATATATATATTATATATCGGACTGTCAGATGAGGAGGACACTCCTTGTTTTGTCGAGCTGGGGATGGCATACGGGGATCCAGAGGGAGGGCCAGGGCGCTTAATTGAAGCAACGTGGGCATAAGCATTCAAAAGTTTTACCTAATTTCGCTTAACCAGGATGTATGGTGCCTCAGATTAAGCCCTATTGTTTCAATTAAGTCCCCTGGCCCCCCTCTGGATCTGCCTATGGGGGTTGGTCAAAGTCCGAACTATTTATATATTTCGGACTCTGTCAAATGAGGGAGGACAATGCGTAGACAAATGAAGGAACTGAGTTTCTGACGCACTGAAAGCCACAAGGTTTTCTCTGCCCCAATCAGAGATGGTAGGAAGATCAGAGGTCAGGTGTACTACAGCCGTCCTACGCGAAGCATGGAGTGACTCTTGAGAGGAACTCTTTGCGAAGCGGGTGAAGTGAAGAGTGGAATCATCGTCATAGGAATGGATAGGACAGAAAATGCGACTTAATATATTATTGATACATAAAAGGAAAAAAATGGGTGACAGAACAGACCCCTGAGGAACACCACTGTTAATAGTTTTAGGAGAAGATCAGTGACCATCTACAACCGCAGCTATAGATCTGCCAGAAACGAAATTAGAGAGGAAGGCACAGATGGAAGGCACAGATGGAAGGAGAGAAACCGAAGGATGGCAGTTTCGAAATTAAACATTTGTGTCACATTCTATCAACAGCTTTTGATATGTCTAGTGCAATAGCAAATGTTTCACCGAAATCTCCAAAGGAGGATGACCAAGAGTCAGACAGATATGCAAGAAGATCGCCAGTAGAGCGTCACTTGCGGAACCCATACTGACGATCTGAAAGAAGAATGTGAGAAAAGAGGTGTTTAACAATCTTATTAAGGATAGATTAAAAAACTTTAGAAAGGCAAGAAATCAAAGCAATTCGACGATAGTTGGAAAGTTGAGAGCGGTCACTCTTCTTTGGGGCAGGCTGAATGAAACCGAACTTCCAGCAGGAACGAAAAGTAAAATATGAAAGACAAAGAAGAAAGAGTTTGACTAGGTAGGTGTCAGCACAGAAGCACAGTTCTTGAGAACAACAGGAGAAACACCATCAGGACCGTACGCCTTCCTAGAGTGGAGCCCAGATAGGGCAGAAAGAACATCTTTCGAAAAGATTCCAATTTAAGACATAATAAAGTAAGAGGGAGGAGGAATTAAGGAAGAGCACCGGAATCGTCCAGAGTTGAGTTCCAGGCGAAAGCTTGAGAGAATAGTTCAGCTGTGTCAGGAGAAGAGATGGCAACTAAGCCGTCGACATGGAAAAGAGGCGCGAAAGAAGAGGAAGTGAAGTTGTTGCAGAGGTTCTTAACTGAATGTCAGAAAGAGCGATAAGCATTAAAATTGTATAGGTTTTCACATTTTTGTCTGATGAAGGAATTTTTGGTGAGTCGAAGAGCAGATTTTGCACAATTCCGGACACAAATATAAGCTGAGCGAGAGTCAGGAGTTGGATGGCGACGGTACCTTCTGAAAGCCTCCACTTTGTTGTGGATAGCATTAGAACAAGTAAAGTTAAACCAAGGTTTTTTGCATTAGTAGTAGGAATAGAATATGGAATGTACACCTCCATGCCCGAGAGAATCACCTCCGTGATGTTCAGCACACTCGGAAGATACCCGGCCACCGAAGCATTAATCATTCCATGGGAAATCAGAAAACTACGCTACATGTAATAAAACTAATTTTACTTTCTCTTCTTAAACACTTACAAACCTCAAACAAAGAGAAAACATTAATTTCCTATGGTAACGTAGTTCATTTTTACACCCTGGGTGGCCTCCTGGTTAAGACGCTGGGCTGCTGGTGGGGCGTGGATCGGATTCCACGTTAAACTGTACGTCTAAGGTGAGTGAAAAGCTTGACCTTCGTCAGAATGAACAATTCTGGCGGAAGCTAACCAAAGGTTAACAAAGATTATATACCGGAGACAGTCAGAAAATAAGTTTACACGGCGTATAATTTCGTAACTAAAGGACCTACATTGATTATGTTTGTATCAGGTGAATTCGTTAATCATTGTTGGCAACACTGCACATCGATTCGGCTGCCATCTACCGTACATTGGTACATAGCAGAGAAAATTGAAGATTTAATCGAGGGATGATGGTCAAAATAAAATTGCACATAAGAGTTATTATTAGTAGGCTTAATTTCAATAACAGTGCAGGAATGTATGAAATTGACAATATCCTGTTAAAATGCCTTTTGCCTCTAATTAACTCTTGTTAATCAGGTGTTAATCTTTTTATTTTTCTGTCCCGCTATACATAGGTATATATTTTTGTCATCTCGCCTTCTTCCTTCATTCCCTGACGAGGTGTACTTCTGAATACACGAAAGGCCTTGGAATCATTTAACTTTTTTCTTGTGGGTTTGCATGCATCATATATATATATATATATATATATATATATATATATATATATATACACCAGGGCCCCACTATGCCGTTGAATTCGGTATAAGGCGGATCCCTCTTGGACCCCAAATTTTCATTTAAATTTATGTTCTCTGTCTTCAGAAATCGTGTCTACTGAATCATAAAAGAGAAAAAGCTTCATGAATTTGTATATTCTCATTCTTGTTACTAAATACTGTAAAACAAAGTAAAATTTAATTTACATATTTGAATTGACTGTCTTCATCTTTTTAGGTACCAGAAGCTTCTTTCTTTATCTGTAGCTCTGCATTATTCTAGCTACTGGCTTGGCGCTTTAGAAATGACCTCGTTGTAACTCGGCCTCACCTATAACGCGGTCTCGCGATATGGACCTCGTGGACCGCGTTGTAGAAAGGCCACAGTGTGTGTGTATATATATATATATATATATATATATATATATATATGTCTGTGTGTGTGTGTGTGTGTGTTTTTATCAAACCGTGACTTGCATTTTATCAAATCATGTGTACATTAAAAGTGAATATACTTCACCATGCAGTCATTGTACCGCGTATCTTTTATGCCGCGCACATAACAAACAAGGATCATAAATTCTTTATTACAACCAGATTCCCTTCAGAATAAATCAGTAAAACTCCTATGATCAACAAGACTGCCTCTTCACTGACCTTAGAATCCTGACCTTTGACCTTAAAAAGATTCTCAGACACGTCCACAAACATCTTGTTTTACTCTTCAAAGTGAGAGCAAAGGGAGAGCTCGACATTTTCATACGATTTTTCTCTCGTTAATCACAATCTTTTGTTCGTCAGAAGGCTTACGAAAAGAAAAAAAGTGGTAGAGAGAGAAGGAGAGATAAGGAAAGAGAGAGAGAGAGAGAGAGAGAGAGAGAGAGGAGAGAGAGGAAATGAGAGAAAAGAAGTAGATTTGAGTTATAATAATAATAATGTTAAAGTAATTTAATTAAAAATACAACCCATTATTTACATAACAATTTGAATTACTGTTTTTGTTTTCAAAATACAAAATAAACTGTAATTGATCAAAATATCTTTCTTCCACGAATTTTGAACGTCGTCGCGTTTCAGGAGTATTTAAGAATATTCTCCAGAAATTTTTATCATTAATCATTGGTTGTCTTTTTTTTAATGTAGGAAGGAGGAGCCAAGGGCGATTGTCCGCAAAAACGCCCACCACTCCAATAAAAGAAAAAGAAAAAAAAATAAAGATAAATCCAGTTTTCGAGATGGTTCGTTGGTTGGTTGGTGAGAAGGGTACTTGACTGTCAGCAAAATTTATGTAATGGGGTAAATTTGGACAAAAAGGAAAGTAAAATCGGTTTCCACAGTTTGGATACACTTGAGCGTAAGATAGGTCCGAACCCGCAGTTTTGGAAAATAGTGCCTTACGAGGGAGTTTTGTGAATATCAAATAGATCGCACGAGGAAACTAAAGTCATGTATACGATGAACTACATTGGACTGACCTACATGTGTATGGAATTTCCTTCATTATTTACAAACTGGCCCGTGTTTTTCCCTCTTCAAGTTATAATTCCATTTCAACATTTTTTTTTACACTTAATATTATGATTGGTTACTGACGTGATTGAAAATTGCAGCTCTCCTTTCCGTGTTTACTTGCTCAGTTTTGTTTCAGAATATCACGTTCAAATTACGGCCGTATGCTGAGTGTATGGTAAATAAGTTATTGTGAATCTGATATGACCACCTTATTCTTAGGTTGAACTGTCTTCTCAAGTGAATTTAATTCCTGGACAAATGGTACTATTGATTTTATTATTAAGTTCACACTAAATTCCATGGATATGAAAGTCTTATAACTATACTAAAATATAAAATATCAATGAAACAAGTTGGTCTACCAGAGGCTTCCTTTTTGTTTTTGAATCATTAATGCTAAGGACGCCTACATAGCTTCGTATGTGGGTTATTTATGAACACTACAGTTCGTCGTCGTATTATATATGTAAAAATGAACAATGAATAATTCTTATATTCATATATTCTTATATTCATATATTCATTTTTGCATATAGAGTCCAAATTCACATAACGCTGACTCAAGTTCGGATAAAATTTTTGATTTTCTTCCTATTTTATTTTTGCTAAATAATTAATGAATTATTTCTTTTTAAATTACTTAATCATTTTTTTTAGATTTAGCTTAATAATGTAATCGTGTTAAATTCTGCAATGTTCATTTTTTTTTATATATTCTCTCTTCGTTGTAAAAGATGAAGTCATGTCTTGCTTAACACTTAATTTTAAATTTTAAGCATTTAATTTTGGCTCATATGCATGTTTAATTTTAATCCATAATAAAATGCATACTGTATTTCAATTTCCATTTTTAGTTAACTCGGCAGATCATGATAACATCAGGTCTGTCAATATGCGGTTTAAAATAAAAAATATGGCCTCATCTTCAAATATCTTGCTTATCTCTCTAGACATTGCTACAGCTAAAATACTTACCTTATCTTCAAATATTTTACAAAATAATTCAGCCTATTGAGATTAAAAAACAAAACAGGTCAACATTAAATAATAATGATGTCACCAAAAAATTGCCTATATAAAGTTAAATAATTTTTCAAATTGTCATTCTGATTTGTCTGATCTGACTTAGAGGCTGAGCATTACCTGTAACATTTTAGCAGTAAACTACAGTAAGAGAATATCTTTGTCTTCTCCTTCAAGCCGTGCTCTCTTCAGAGAACTTAGTCTTAAATAGAGAAAAATAATTTCCAGATAAGTCACAAGAAGAGTCGGGGAACCCTTAGAGAATTAATAAGCTTCACAGAATCCTCCAATTCACTCCAAGAAGAAATCGGAGAGTAGTATAAAAGAGACTACTGCGATTCCCTATACGGTACCAGCTACTCCAGAGCAACAAATCCGTTGGTACCACCTAATAAGAACCCCCGTCAACTTCGAAACGCCCAAGGGCATAGACGGATTGGTTAACATATATGAATTTCGTTAATTAATATTCCCAATGGAGGTAAATTTTCGAAGTGGATGTAGTATCAAGTGTTTTTCATATTTTGATTAACTAAAACTATCACAAAGTATTAACTACATAAATTAACCTATATACAGTAAACAATCAGGAGGATCGTAACCAACACAGCGTTAAGGCCAACTAATGCGCCCCATTGAACTACTCCTGGATTAATATTTCAAACACCATCGGGAGTCAAACTCCCGACCTCATTGTCTTTACTTGAAAAAAAAGCAGCATTATCCACTGACCTACTGGCGCTTGCAATACAGGGTAATTCATAAAGGTGTTTCATAAATCGCAGGGTGTAATCTTGAGACAAAAGTAAAGAAAAAAGACCATATAAAAATAGGTCGAGAAACCAGTAGGTTTCTTGACAGGTTTCCCGTAGGCAACAGAAAAATGAAACTCTAAAAGATTTTTCTACATTTTATGCAAGTACACAGTGCGATACATTTGCTTCCTTAAAGTAAATATTCGAAATTCTCTCCTACTTCTTGAATGCAGGCCTCAGCACCTAACCCCCTCATCGTAAACCACCGCTAACCACCATTCCCTCACTTGTTCATACTCGCTCATTTTCCGCTCAACTCTCTCTCCTCTATCCTACAGTATTTTGCGACGTGCTGAGGCATACATTCAAGAAGTAGGAACGAATTTCGAACATTTAGTTTAATGAAGCAAATGTATCACACTATTTGCATAAAATGTAACAAATCTTTAGGAGTTTTTTCCTGTCGCATTCTATACCTCGAAACCTACGGGTTTCTCGTTCTATGTTCATATGGTCTTTTCTTTACTTTTGTCTCAAGAATACACCCTGCGATTTATGAAACACAATGAATACTCTATATATATATATATATATTATATATATATATATATATATATATAATTAGAAAACTGTCTCGAGACTTCAACCGTTTTTTTTCAGCGTAGTGAAGGCACGGCCAGTCGGCCACAATAACAACCGAAACTTCTCTAAAAAGTTAACAACTTTACCGTGGTTTTATTTCCATTATGAAGCTCTGTTATAATTACTAAATTATGAGAATGGTAAGGGAGACAGTTAATCAGTTGGCTGAAGGATAGAATGAAGACGAAGGATAGTTTATTCTTGAGCATTTATAGATGAAAATAAAATACTAACCGTAACATCTCAAAGTCTTAACGAGAAGTATAGTTTTGTTTATATATTCCATGCATCCAGATGTTTATCCCTCGAACGCGTAACCTTATCACTTTAATCAATTACCAATCCATAATCCAATAATTCTCCACAACTCTAATCCATCTGAAAAAAATTAAGATTCGACGAACTACATCATACTTACCAACACTTTGAAAAGCAAAGGCGACAGGATTTGCAATTAATGCCACGGAGTCCGGGAGCATGACCGCCAACCATGGAAATTTTTTGAAAATCTAGCCTTAAATGATGCACTCTATTGTATTCTGAGCATAAAAGGTCCGATATTGTAAAATCGGTAGGCGGTACAAAAGTCTTCAAATTGGTAGCCTTCCGCCTAAAGCAGTAGGGTTGGCAAGTATGCCTACATATTAAAACCAGTAGTTTTCTGTTGGGATTGACTACCCGTCGCAAGCACAAACTATTTCATTGCTCTTGGTTATTTTTTTTCCTTCCTTTATTTTACCACCGATTCGTACCTAGGGAGAGTGGTACATATGTCAGCGAGACAGTGGGTGGGTGGCGTCACTGGGTTAGGGATGGTAGACTAGGGGGGGGGGTAAGGTTCGTTTGCTGGATAGGCGGTAGGAGGGGTATGGACTTAGATGCGATGAAGCAGATGGGAATGGGTGAGGAAGAGGAAAATCGCTTCCACTGAGAAGTGGGGGCCTTCGGCGAGTATGGATTGTAGACGCCTGGGTATGGAAATATTGGACAAGAAAGGGAAACACCTGCGACGAAGAGCGGACAGGTTCGGGTATTCAACCAGGAAGTGTACGACGGTGATAGGAGTATGGCAGGTAGGGCAGAACAGGGCTGGCGATTTAGACATAAGGTGACCATGTGTAATGCGTGTGTCCTAGGCGGAGACAGGATAAAATCATTTCTTTATGGCGGGACCGGTGGAATGAGGAGGCCCAGTATACTAATTGCGGTTTGATCTTGTGGAGTTTGTTGTGTGTGGACTGGTCCCATTCCCGTTGCCAGATAGAGCGGAAGTGGGAGCGGAGAGTCGGGAAGAAGTCGGAGAAAGGGAGGGGCCGGTAGGAGGCCGGCAGTAAGCATACCATCTTTGCCGTGCGGTCCGCCTCCTCGTTACTCTGGATGCTGACATGTGCCGGGACCCAGCAGAAGGCGATTGTCTTGTGTCGGAAAGTTGTTAAAAAGTGGAAGGTTTGTTGGATGGTGCGGACGAGCGGGTGGAGTGGGGGGGAAATCTCTCGAGGGAGAGAAGTGCGCTTTGGGAGTCTAAATAAATGACAAATGAGCTGGCAGGGTGGGTGAAATCGCCCAGAAATTGCGTGGAGGTTACAACCTGAAGAGGATCGCCGTATAACGTGACAGAGGGGACGGGAAGGATTGCGGGTCTTCTTCTGCTGAAGAGCATACACTCGGTTTTGGGGGTGGAGAGGCGGAACCCCACCGACGTCGCCCACCTTCCCACCCGATAGATGGCGAGCCGAATTTGGCGTTGAGCTACGGACGGCTCCCGCCCTGCGAAGTAGATCGCGAGGTCATCCGCGTAGATGGAAGAACGGATGGTGGGTGCAAGGCATTTTGAGACTGTGTTCATTACTATGGAAAAGCATAGAACACTGAGGATGCTTCCCTGTGAGTCCCCGTCCTCCTGCACGAAGGTGTCTGAGAGGATTGGACCCACACGAACTTTAAAGGTTTGGGAGGAGAGGAAGCCCCTGATGAAGGTCGGCAGGGCTCCGACGAGACCCAGATTTTGGAGCCGACTAAGTATTATTTTCCGACGGGTGGTGTCGTAGGCCTTCTGTATGTCAAACAAAATTGATAGGACGAACTCTCCACTGTCGAAGGCATTCTGTATGTCTCGGCTGAGGAGCAGGAGGGGATCAGTAGTGCGGCGGAATTGTCTGAAGCCGGACTGGGTAGCCGAGAAGGAATCACTATTTTCGAGGAGGCACAACACGTTAGGCCGATAGGTCTGTAGTTTGTGGGATCGAGGGAATCTTTACCAAGTTTGGGGATAGGGATTACATGGGCCTCCCTCCACCGGGAGGGGAAGGTGCCCTCTATCAATATGCGGTTGTACAGGTCTAGTAGGAAAATTTGTAAGGTAAGGTGGATGTGCTGGATCATGCTGTACGGGATACGATCCGGGCCGGGGCAAAGGGATCTTCGTGAGGCCAGTGCCGCCTATAGTTCACGTACGATGAACAACCGATTGTAGGTGCTGTCTTGGGACGGTGAAGAGGAACTATTGTTAGCGGCGGGTACGAGGGAACTGTCCGTGGAGAAAAAACAGCGGCGAAGGTAGAAGCTAGGTGATTTGCCACCGATTTGGGCTCGTATAGAAGTCCGTCATTAGTCCGGAGGACCGGGGGTCGGGGACATGTCATCTCTACACCCCGTACCTTCTTCCAGATGGTAGCCGAAGGTGTGGTGGTAGTGACGCCGGACACAATGGCACGCCAAGAAGCTCGGCGCGCTTTCTTCATCGTACGGCGGGCGATGGCCCTGGCCCGCTGCATCTCCGTGCGCTGGATGGGGAATCGCGTACGGTAGAAGCGTCGAGTAACCTTCTTCTTGGCGCGTATGGCCTCCGTGCACTCTGGGGTCCACCAAGGTACCCGTCGGGTGCGGAGGTAGGCGGAGGATCGTGGGATGTTAGGGCATGCAGCTGCTACAACGACTGATTCGAAGTATGCGATGCACTCGTCGGAGGATGGGAAGTGGGCAGTCGTAAGGGTTGTAGATATATTGTCGTGGAAGCGGGATCAGTTAGCCTTGGCAATAATCCATTTTTCCCGTACCCGAACTGTCTGATTGGGCCAATTTAGCGTGAGTTGAACCGGGAAATGGTCACTACCATAGTTCTCTTGAAGGACTTGCCATGTGAAATCTAGGAGAAATCTAGGAGGGCATCGGTTGAGACGAATGACAGGTCTATACAGGATGGAGTGCAGGTGGTAGCATAGTAGAATGTAGGAGAGCCATCATTGAGGCACTGGAAGGAGAGCTCGGTCATAATAGTAATCAGGGTCGGGGCCATATAGGTGGAGTGTGTGTCTCCCCACATGGGGTGGCGACTATTGAAATGGCCCAGTAATAGAAAGGGCCTGGGACTTATTTTACCACCTCCACCAGGTCATCGCGGGAGACTTGAATGTGGGGAGGGGGGTATATTGAACAGACGGTGTACTGTCTATCCAGGGAAAGCCGGGTAGCAATCACCTGCAACGGGGATCGGATAGAGAGATTGTGGAAGGGGACTGCGTGCTGTACAAGAATGGCAGCACCCCTTCGAGTGCAGGTAGAAGACGGGGTGGTGATATAGGAATATCCAGTAGGGTATGGGCCTGGTCCCCAGAATTAGCTCCTGGAGACAGACACACACCGGACAGGACGAGGCAATCAAGGAATTAAGACTTCGTAGTTCGCAAATATTCCTCTGCAGTTCCAGTGTACTATTGTAGTTTTCGGGGGGTCCATTATTCGATGATGGGGGATGGGTAAAGGTGTAGGTGCTAGGTGATTGGGGTGTGAAGGGAGATCTGGGGTTCGCGAAGGCGAAGGATGGGTCAGGGGCATGGCTGGCAATCTGCCATTCACCAGAGAAGGAATCGGTCGGCCAGTCGACCTCCGCGGAGATTGCAGGGTCGAGTCGGCCGAGCGAGACCGGAGGCGTGGATCACGGCAGCTAGGGGAACGTCGTGGGCTGAGAGGGTGAGGGGTTTCTTGGTTGGCTTCTGTAGTCGGGCAAGGAGGGGGCGCTTTATTTTCCATAGTGGCACCTCTCCGCCTGTCTGGAGTCTCACGGCGGACCCTGGGTGGCGATAAGGGGTACCAGAAGGATCGGGCAGGTGGGAAGGAGGACGCGCTCAGGATGGCTGACAAGGATGGGACCGGGGGTGTTGTGGGGGCAGGTACTCTGGGAGTGGAAGGAGATGAACCAAAGTGTTCTCGTGGAGGGGTGGAAAAAATGGCACCAGTAGGCAAGGGCAGATCCATAAGACACATGGGAGCGGCCGAGCTCCCCTTGGCCACACCATGTAGTTGCGCCAGTGCCGCATCCACTGGATCCTCGAAGATATTGTCCAAATTGGATCTCGTCGTGGGAGGCGGGTCATGTAACTCGGCTACTATTGTCAGAGTCTGTGGGGGTAGATTGGAGGAACTTCTGCGGTGAGGTGAGGTGGTCCTCGTAGACGAACTATGGGGTGCAAGGGTCCGAGCCGTCTTCTTAGATCTGGGGGAAGAGGGAGAGGTCCCAAATTCCTGGGGAATCTTTAGCAGGTGAGGTGCGTAAAGATGAGGGATGGTGGGGGAACAGGAGGTCGTCGGGTCCAGCGAGGACTCCCTTTGGGAGAGATGGGAAGCAGTGGTCGAAGGGGGTTTGAGCGGCAGACCAGGGCAGCGTGCCGAGTAGACAGAGCCGAGGGCAGCGGCGTAAGATACTCCCGGCTTCACCTCCCGATTCCGCACCCTGTCTCGCGCCTCTCGGAAGCTAAGGAAGTCCGCTACTTGCAGGCCTCGGACCTCCTTCTCGAACTTGAAGAAAAGGCATTCGCGGGATGAAGAGGGGTGTGCGCCTTCGGAATTTGAGCATTTGGGTGCGTTGGGGTACTTGTCTGGGTGGGCGATTTCTCCACAACGAACACACAGTTGGTGCGGTTCGGCAAACTAAACTGACATGTCCGAACTTGTTGCACTTAAAGCAACGGGTCGGGTCTGGGATGTATAGGCGAACACTGAACTCGCACGACGTGCGGTCTTCCATACCCTATACAATACGGTCGGGAGGGACTAAGGTGTTGAAGGTAAGAAGTAGGCGCGGGGTGGGATATTTGCGGGGTGGGGGGTGCCTCCCTGTCGGGATGTGAAGCGATGGATCTTAGTGACACCCTGGAGTGCAAGGTCCTGCAGGTGCTCGTTCACTGTGATCGATATATTAATAGGCGGGTGGCGTAAATAGTTCCCCGACTCTGCTTCAGGCGAGGGTGGTGGGAGACGGACACCGAGTATACAAGGATCTCAGTGAGGGAGAGAAGGGCTTTCGTCACATCATAGCGGCTGGAGTTGCTGCGGGCTCGGATCGCCTGAAACGTCCGTTCAGAGTTGATCGGAAGGGACCCAGAGGTAGGTCGAATCACTAGGAATTTGTGGATACTTGGAGGGGATAGGAAGGCTGTAGAATCGAAGCGGACTGGGATATCCAACGGTCGATAGGATGGACGTGAACGCCGACTTCCCCGTCCGTCGCGGGGATCTCTCCGTGGGGGAGCGGGCCGATGGCGAATGAGGGGGCATACGGGGAGAGCAAGAAGACGGATTTTGGGGGCAAGTCTTGGGTGGAACTTTACTTGCCCGACGGCAGCTGAGGTGAGCTGGGGCGAGACCTCTGCTCCAGAGGGTATATGTCCAATGTACAGGCTGGGGTCGGTAACGGAAGAGGAGTGCAAGTGTTCCGCTGCTGGAGGGGGGTGCGACCTCCTCAAGACGTGGTAGTGGCGGAGGACTTGGGGATGCCTGGTTGCCCACCACCCGAGTTCTAGGACAAGAAGTTTTTTTTTTTTTTTTTTGTATTGGGGCGTTTACCGCCACTTCCCGCTATATGGTAGCGGATATCATGGCGAGGCGGAATATGAGAAAGAGAAACGGAGACGGGAAAAGGCACTAGAAAAGGGAGAACAGCGGACTACAGGTGAGAAGTCACCTAAAGCTCAGATAGGATGCGAGATTGGGAGAGGAAGAGGAAAAGACGGTCAAGCGAGAAGAGAGGGCTCTCAGCGAGCATAAGTGTAAACGTTCGGGGAGGGGGAAATCAGAAAGGAACGGGAAGGCGCGACGACGTACTGACGACAGGGTGGGGCATTCCACAAGGATGTGAGAGACGGTGAGGGGCGACTGGCAGGAGGCGCAACGAGGAGCCTCCTGCCGGAACATAAGATAGCCGTGCGTGAGGCGCGTATGGCCGATGCGAAGCCGCGCAAGGACGACCTCTTTGTGTCTGGAGCGGTGGAAAGAGGACACCCAATATGACAGACGGGGGCGGATGGACCAGAGTTTATTTCCGGTGGCATCGTCCCAGGACTGTTGCCACATGCGGTCGTAAAAGGAACGAAAGACCTGCACATAGTCTGAGAAGGGGAGCGGGCGGGGGAGGGGAGGCAGCGAGGCGGCGGACCGGGCTATGCGGTCCGCCGCCTCATTACCGGAAACACCAACATGGGCGGGAACCCAGCAGAAGGTGACCCGGATCCGGTGAACGGTGTGCAGGACATGGTACTCCTGTTGAATAAGGCGTACGAGGGGGTCCGGGGAATCATAGCGCTCGAGCGCCTGAAGGGCGCTCAGCGAGTCCGAAAAAATGGTACAGGAGGACCGCGAACAACCCGATACCAGACGGAGGGCTTCCAGAAGGGCAAAGAGCTCCGCGGAAAAGATGGAGGCCTGAACCGGCAGGGGGATACCCGGGAGGTAGGTGACAATGACGGAGAGAAGACGGCGGCCGCGACACCTGCAGGGGAGCGCGAGCCGTCGGTGTAGACGGGAACGTCGTCCGAATGGACGGGAAGATGGGCCAGAAAAGAAGACCGGAGGACGGCAGGAAGAGACTCCTTACGCAGGCCACGGAGCGCCTGGCAACGGCAGATAGGGGTGGTCCGCCAGGGGGGCGACAGATCGAAGGAGAACGGCAGAATAGAGGGTGGGGGGATCCCCAGGGACGAGAAAATCTCGGCCAGAGAGGCAGCGAAATGCCACGTGTCAGGCCGGGGTAGCGCCTGGGAGATCGCGGAGAAGAGTAGGGACATCGGAAGGCGGCAGATGCGAAGGTAACACTTCGCCATGAGAAGGCCCCGGCGAAGGGGCAGGGGGGGGGTGTCCACAGTCCACCTGAAGACTAGCGACAGGGGACGAGCGGAAGGTACCCGACGCCAGGCGAAGGCCACGGTGGAGAAGAGGATCCAGCATACGGAGTGCCGGAGAGGAGGCGGAGCTGTAGACCACACAGCCGTAGTCGACACGGGATTGCACCAGGGAGGTGTACAGGCGCAGCAGAGTACGCCTGTCCGCCCCCCAGGTCGTGTGGGACAGATGACCCAAAAGGGAGAGGGTGCGGCGAGGTGTTTGCCGCAACCGCCTAAGGTGTGGAACCCAACCGAAAAATCCGTCGAGGGTCATACCCAGGAATCTAACGGATGGGACGAGGGGAAGAGGAGTGCCGGCAAGGGTAAGGGCGAAGGTATGCGACAGACGGAGGCGCCGAGGACGGAAAAGCATACTGGAAGACTTAGAGGGTGAGAAAGCATAGCCAACCGAGGACGCCCAGCGAACCACCGCGTTGATGGCTAGCTGGAGCCGACGTTCAGCCAAAGACGGGAGGCGGCCAGAGCAATAGATAGCCAGGTCATCGGCATAGAGGGAGCTACGAACGGATGTAGGCAGGACCGTAGCGACTGTGTTCATCACGAGTGAGAAACACAAGACGCTAAGGACACTACCCTGAGGGACACCCTCCTCCAACGGAAAGCGGTCAGAGAGGGCAGAACCGATGCGGACGCGGAAAGAACGGGCGGACAAGAAGTTATAAATAAAGGAAGGGAGAAAGCCTACGAAACCCAGGGAGCGTAAGCAGTCGAAGACCGCGCTCCGCCGGGTAGTATCGTAGGCCTTCTGGAGGTCGAAAAAGACGGCGAGTACAAATTGACGCCGGGAGAAAGCCTCCTGCACGTCATGGCTAAGGAGGAGGAGGGGGTCGGTGGTAGACCGGAAGCGCCGGAAACCAGCCTGGGTGGCAGGGTACTGGTCACTCGCCTCCAAGGTAAAGGACAGCCGCGAGGCGACCATTGCCTCCATCACCTTGCAGGCACAGCATGTTAGGGAAATGGGGCGATAGTTCGACGGGAGTGAGGGGTCTTTATCGGGCTTCGGGATGGGGACGACGATGGACTCACGCCATCGGTCCGGAAATGAACCCTCCAACCAAATCCGGTTATAGAGGTCCAGTAGAAAGCTGAGAGCAGAGGGGTGGAGATGCCGTAACAAGTCATAGGGGATATTATCGGGGCCGGGGGCGGAGGAGCGTCGGGGGCGGAGGGCCTCCCGAAGCTCTGTCATGTGGAAGAGGTGATTATAGGGGTCATCCCTATGAGGTGGAAATTCCGGTGGGTCGCGGCGGGAGTGGGGGGAATCGGAACTGGAGATGGCTGCAAAGTGCGCCGCGAGTACGTTCGCGACGGTCTCCGGATCGGACACGAACTCGTCGTCCCCGACCCGAAGCACCGGGGGTCGAGGGGGGACACGGGTCCCCTCAAAGCTACGCACCTTGCGCCAAACAGTCGAGGGGGCAGTCGAGGAGGAGATCCCGGACACGTAACTCCGCCAGGAGGTACGCCGGGCCAGTTTCAGGACCCGACGGGCCACTGTCTTCAGGCGCTGAAATTCTATCTTGTGCTCCAGCTGGCGGGTCCGGTAGAAGCGGCGGCCGGCACGGCGCCGCTCCTGAACGGCATGGGAGCACTCTGGGGTCCACCATGGGACGCTTCGCGGCCTGGGGGAGCCAGAGGTACGGGGGATGCAACTGGCAACAGCCGAGAGGATCTTACTCTCGAGGAAGGCGAGGGCCTCATTGACGGAGGGAAAGGCAGGAATTGATGGCGAGATCGCCGTGCCCCTCGCGTATGAGGCCCAGTCTGCTCGGGCGAACAGCCAGCGCGGGCGGACAGAGGTGGGGGGGAGGAGACGGGTCGGGGTAAGACACACTGGGAAATGGTCACTGCCGGAAGAATCCGGCAGGACCTCCCAGGTGAACTCCGTCACGATTTCGAGGGAAACCAGGGAAAGGTCGATACAGGTGAAACTGTCATGGGCCGAGTGAAGGCAGGTTGGGGAGCCATCGTTCAGAAAGGTGAACTCGAGCTCGTCCATAAGGGAGAGAAGGGTCCCGGAGAGAAAGGTGGAGCAAACGTCCCCCCAGGCCGGGTCCCGCTGTTGAAGTCCCCGAGAATCAGAAAGGGCGGGAAGCTGAAGAATTAGGTCACGGAGAGAATCGGGTGGAGGGCGTACGTTAGGGGAGAGGTAAAGAGAGCAGACCGTGAGCTGGCGCCCCAAGGAAAGGCGCACGGCCACAGCTTGCAGGACTGTACGGAGCGGGAGGGGGCGGAAAGGGACGGAGCGGTGCACGAAGACCGCGGCGCCCCCCCTCCCCGCCCCATCGAGAGGCGGGGAAGGGAGCCCGCAGTAACCGGACACTCGAGGGAGGGAACGGGATCCCAGAATCGTCTCCTGAAGGCAGAAACACGCCGGACACCTGGAGGCCAGGAGAGAGGAGAGACTCTCGAGGCCTACCAGGAGCCCGCGGATGTTCCACTGCAGGAGCGAGGTATAGGGAGGGGTAGGAAGGTCAGCGTAAAGGATGGTTATGGGGTGGGTGGGCCGATCGGGCGGCCCGAGATTAAAGAGGGAATCGGAAAGCCCCGGAGTTCAGCGAGGGACGCCGAACGAGGGCGAAGGCGAGGGTCACCCCGACGAGGGGGCGATGTGGAACCAGACGCCGGCAAGTCCTCCAGAAGAGGAGTCTCCCGGACGTCCGGGGGAGAGCGATGCAGAGAAGGGGATGTGAGAGGTATCCAGAATGCCCCTCCCTTCACCGGAGGTGCGGGGAGGCAGGACTACGAGGGGGAGTGGAAAATAATACCTCACCCAGAGGCATTGGCAGGTCGAGGAGAGAGATGGGGCGGGTCAAGCGCGGGGGCATGCACGTCCCACCCACGCCGACCAGGCGGGCGAGTTCCCCTCCAGTGGGTCCATCGACCGGGCCGGAGAGGGGTGTATCAGCCCCCACCACGAGGGCCGTCGGGGACCCCAGGGGGGAGCGTGCATAACGGTTGCGCAGTAGGGACGGTGAGGACACCGGGGCGGTAGGGCGAAGGGGGCGTTTGTGTTTGGGAGAGGAAGGTGATGCGAGGCTTATGGCTTCGAACCTTTCGGGGTCACCACTGGCGCGGCGCTTGCGGCCCCTACCCCTCCGTCGTGCGGCCCGCATGGGTGACGGCGGGTCACGATCCGGAATGGAGGTGGCCGAAGGCGCCGGTGGAGAGGGCGTAGAAGGGGCAGGGGGGGTTGCCGACGAAGCATCGGCGTTCGCGGAGGGAGCACGTGGGGACGCGCTGGTAGTACGGGGAGCCGCGGTAGGAGTCCGCTGGACGGCAGAGGATGGACTGGGAGTAGCGGACACGGTGGGTGGAGGCGCGTTGGGAACCGCCGGTGAGGACGGGGTCCGGGAACGGAGAGCCTCGGCGTACGAGGCACCACGCCGGGCCTCGCAGCCACGCAACCGCTCCCGCGCCTCCCGAGCGCTGAGAAACTCTGATGAACAGAGGGCCCGAACCTCCCTTTCAAAGAGGAAGGACGGGCAAGAGCGGGATGAAGCAGGGTGTGGTCCATGGCAGTTGGTGCAGGAAGGCGGAGCAGTACAGGGCAAGGGGTGGGGAGGGCCGCCGCAGCGGACACACAACGGGGCCGGCTGACGGCAGGAGCTGCTCACGTGGCCAAACCTATTACACTGAAAACAGCGCGTAGGATCTGGCACGTATGGTCGTACTGAGAATTCGCACGCTCGTCTCTCACCAAAGCCCCAGAATACCGAAACGGGGGGCACCAGTGAGTCGAAAGTGAGGAGCAGGCGAGGAGAAGGGGCGGTTGGGGACCGCGATCTGTCGGGAAAGCGGTACACCCTCACAACACCCTGGGAGGCGAGGTCAATCTGGAGGTCTTCCACCGGGATGGGTAGAAGACGAGCAGCGTAAATTGTGCCCTGGCACTGATTGAGGCGGGGTGGGGAGTCACCGTGATCCCGCAGCCCAGGACATCGGGGATAGCGAGCAGAGAGGAGGTTTCGCAGAGGAACGCGACCTTATCAAAATGGAGCCATCCCTCTGAGGCCGAAGGTCAAAACGCGCCGTCCCCGTCTTCCCATGGATCGCTCGAAAGAGGCGTTCGTGGTTAGTGGGGAGGGGCTTGGAGGAGGGGCGGAGGACGAGGAACTTGTCCATCGTCCTAAGGCCGAGTGAAGCCGTCTGGCCAAACACCACCGGAACTTCGAGGGGGCGAGAAGACGAGAAAGGCGGACGGCGACGTCGGGTCCCACGTCCCCCAGGGCCGAGGGGGCCGGGGGCGATGAGGCCCGACCGGAGTGGGAGGCGACCGGGGCCGCGGGCCTCCACCTGAGGGCGAAAAAAGCAGGTGGGTGCCTATCGGGACGTGGAATAGGGGGGATCCAGGGGTCGGGGGGTCCACTGCAGGTCCATCCGCTACTGGCGGGGGTCGGGCAGCGGCGCCACGAGCCTGGGGAAGAGAGGGAGAGGAGGTGTCGGCAAGAAGAGCAGACGGGGTGGGCGAGGGCTGCCGACTGCCCTTACCAGACCCACGGTCCAAAGAGGTAGTCAGAGGGAGGTCAGATGCACAAGCCGGGTCGTCAACGAGGTCCATTAGATTTGTAAGTGTTTCCATAGAAAATTTTTATTGTTGTTTCGCGCCCGGGGCCGCGGGGAACCGATTACCCGGGGGCCCAAGGGGACCAAGCGCACGCCGGCGGGGGATGGGTGCCTCGTCCCATGTAGGTACCCCCGTTTCAAAAGGGGCCCTTGCAGCGTCGAAAGTTCTCCCCCGCCGGCAGCAAAGACCAAGGCCCCCCAGGGTCCCAGGCCTGGGCACCCTACCACCAATTAGTCCGGCCCCGGCCATGGGGGCGAGACCCCCAGCGACCAGCCCCGGCAGCCACGGGGCGCGCGAAGTGAACAAGAGAAAGCAGAAAAAACAGAGGGGGCAAGGAAGAGAGTAAAGAGGGGAAGACAGGAAAGAGGGGGCTGTAGGATAGCAGGGTATGCTAAAAGTCCACTTCGCAACCGGGCGGGGACCCGGCAGGGCCCCCGGCCGCGGCTGACCCCCCTCGCCACATGGAGGCAGGAGCCCGCGGGCGATCCACCCCAGAAAGACCGCCCGCGGGGAGGGGGGAGGACAAGAAGTAATAGTTTCCATATGTTAATGTTGCAGAACACGGACTCATGGGGGGGGGGCGAGAAATTGCCTACTGGTGAGAAAGGGAGGGCCGAGTGCAAACCGCAGGGGGCGGGGTACCTCGCCCCCATGGGGGACACTGTCGGTTTAAAAACGGGCCCCCGTGATGCGAAAGTTTGCCCCCAAAAGGCGCAAAGACCCAATACCCCCAATCCCGGATACCCAACCATCTAACACAGTGACGCCCTAAGGGCGTCACCTCCGGACGACAGCATTGGAGACAGGTAGTGGGAGCTAAAGACTTTAGTGGCTCTTAGCCCGGTCTCCCCAGTAGCCTGTCCGGCGTGGGCGAACCTTCCGGGGAGTAAGCCCCGCCGACGTAGTCCACTAGGTCAACACGGGAGCCCACCCACCACAAGATGATGGCCACAGGCGGGAGGCTCTTGGTTATATAATTAGCTTTAAAAACGCACTCAATCACAACCATAGGCATAGGAGGTGGGGAGTCAGTCTGGGTCAATTGACTCCCTCCCACCCGACGATTTTTTTCGGGCAATAACATCCGAAAAGTCGGGCAAAAGCACAGTACACATTTTCATTTACCACGATTTCACTCAAAACTTTCAAGATTTTTATATAGGATATCATTTCTGCCCGAAATGCATGTCTTTAGATCTTGAACAGGAAAACCCGTCTCAAAACTCCAGTACTTAAGCACCCCATTTAATGTAACGTGTTACAACTTATTCTATCGTTGTAACTGGTTTGATACTTAGCCTTTGTAGCATTCATTAAAAATATGAACAGATTTCTTGGTTTAGCTTATTTTCGAGTGCAAAACTTGCTTCTCCCCACCCCCCCCTTCGAACAAAATCAGGCCCCTACGCCTCTGCTCAACTTTAGTCTATCCCGAAGAAATATTTAGTTTTAGAAATAATTTCGCCTAAAACGATGTTAATCCAAACTTACTGAACTTGGGAAAAAAAAAACAAATTTAATGGTTAGTAATTTCCGAGGGGTTCGAGTTCCCTGGAAAACGCTCCAAATTACAACTTTACTGGCTAACGTTTGGGTCCTACCTTAATCACGCCCCTTATTTTAATGAAAGTTTCGTTTTGAAATGAACTACGATAAACATTGGATTTAAATTTCGATACACTTTCTACGGTGTGACCATTCTAAGTGTGGTATTCAACCCATGCTACAGTGCTGCTCAACTTCCAACTTCTGTTTAAGGATTTTTACCTTTATTTCCCCACTTACGTAAATCTTTAAGATCAAGGCCGTAACTGGTCCATGTTAGTTTACAAAGGGAATAATTACACGAGAACTAAAAATTCTCTAGTACAACCTTTGACAGATATGGAACAAGACTGTCTTAAATCGTACTTTTTACATTATAGCATATAACTCCTAGAAAGATTAAATCTTTCGAAATTTAAGGTACACACGTGTCCGACTGTTATGACGCGGGCGATTTCACAAACCCGACACTAGGCACGAACAAAGACACGTTGCTTTGTTATAAATTCTCTGGTTGCTTTCTTGCACGATTAAATTACTTACTCCGCGCTCAATTTGAAAATATTGGAAAGGGTGCATGCAACGATCAAGTCTCCAGCGGGGTCACTTCGGTCACAGATATGAAACAGTCCTGGGTTAAATGAGAAATCAAATCTTCCGACTGGCCGAATATGCTGCTAGTCAACTAGCAAACATTTTACTTCACATTTGAACCAATCTTGTCAGACTTATAGGCAGTGATCTACTTCCAATATCTTAATCATTTGAAAACGCCGAAATTTAGGAATGGGACAAAAATTTCGCTTAAATATTTAAGCATCAGTAAAAACTGCTCCTGCTTCGACAATTTATTCGCATCAAAAGGGATTTGTAAAGTCCTAATTGCGTAGTTCGCCCATACAAGGTAAAATTTTAACCTAAACCTTACAATTAATCATCGGTAATACTTTCCACGTGTTGCATACATAGCAACGTCCCTAACCTAATCCATGTATTTCTGCTTAGCCTACATCTTAAATTTAAATCATCTTCAAAATCCGAAATATGTACGTGACCACCAAAACCCATCTTATTTACATTTGACAGTGAACATACTATAACAAAGCTCAAGTTTTGTACAAATATTTTACCATAGACCCTAATTATAAGGCATTGAGAATATACAAAAGTTTAAAGCTGCTTTCCTACCCTACCCTTACAAATCAGAGTAGCCTTATTTTAAATTAAAGCTGAAAATCCTTGAAAACTATTTACACTTTCACAGAAGAGTTCCCTTATGTTTCCCGACTTCAGGGAAGTCTTCAAAGTACCAAGTACGAGTATCTACTCCGTTTCAGATGTTCAGTGACGGACATCTGACAAATCCATTCTTCCTGCCAGATAAAAAAAAAAAAATTTTCACATGTAATTTAATATTTCTACATAGTACGAGATGAACTACACATTCATTTGTAAGTGATTTGTATAAATTTTAAACGACAGTCGTGTTCAGTCGACGAAGAGTACTCCATAACAATCTTTTAGTCTTTTAGTTTATAAATAAAACTAAATTTACACCATTTAAGAACATTCAAATACTTACTTCCGCAAATAAGTTCGAAGCTAGAAATAAACTCCAGATGAAGTTTCCTCGTCAGGAGTCCTGAAATTACAATGAATCATTTAAAATTTCAAGTCCAGAAACAAACCAATTCTCAAATTACCAAACTTCAGAATTTTGGCTCGAAATACAATTAAAATTTTCAAAAACTACTCAACTTCGGAAAAGAGAATCATAAATTATGATATCACGAGATAAACTTCAAACTTACCTCGAACTCCCGACAAAAACCGTCTCAATTTTGAGACATGATAACGGAAAGGAATGAGAATGGTAAATCTATGAACGATATCAACTCTCTCCTGCGATAAGAAATGGAAACGACTAAAATAGGATCGTACCTCCGAGTATATGATTCAGTGTATTTAGTCACTGCGTGGTGCTTTGAAGTTTCAGGACATTAAATATAGATGGATCGAAAGCATCACGTTGGATTTTTTGTTTGTTTGTTTTATGTTAAATTGAAATTAATAAAAATTCACAGGTACACGGATTTGTTTGAAGACTAACCAAACAAATATTTGAGGAATCCCATTTATGGTCAGTCGTGTAATGGTGTGGACAACAATTTCAAATGCGACAAAAATTGACCTGATACAGCGAGAGCATTTTATTTCTCTTAAATACATATCCATCCTGAGAATTATCTCTCGCTAATTGTTTCAGCAAAAGATTTTGCATTTAAACTCTCATAAGCTATGAAGGGATTATGCCACATATTCCTATGTACAAGAATACCAGTCATTGAGTGTCCAGCAACTTTCCACGAGTCTCATGAAGTACCAGGACATGTCTTGGCGAATAAATAATGATTTTTTGCACTGCGGCATGGTCAACACTTTAATTAAGCTGAATTAAAGTAATTAAAGTATGTTACGGACAAAGCGCGGCAGTTGGACAATACTCGCTTTGTCCGGACACCCGGCGCATTGTCTGTCCTCATTTGACAGAGTCCGAAATGTGTAATTATTTCAGACTTTGACCAGCCCCAACTGGACAACGTGCGGAGTTCAACTCTATGAGGTTAGGTTAAGTTAAATAAGGTCAGGTTACATATATAATTATTAAGTTACATATATAATTATTAGGTTACATGTATAATTATTAGGTTATATTTATATATATTTCGGACTGTCAGATGAGGGAGGACACTCCGTGTTTTGTCGAGCTGGGGATGGCATAGGCGGATCCAGAGGGAGGGCCAGGGCGCTTAATTGAAGCAACGTGGACATAAGCATTCAAAAGTGTTACCTAACTTCGTTTAACCAGGATGTATGGTGCCTCAGATTAAGCCCCATTGTTTCAATTAAGTCCCCTGGCCCCCCTCTGGATCTGCCTATGGGGGTTGGTCAAAGTCCGAACTATTTATATATTTCGGACTCTGTCAAACGAGGGAGAATAACGTGTGGTGTGTCCAGACAAGGCGCGCAGTAATGCGCATTGTCCGAACACACACACACACACACACAAATATATATATATATATTATATATATATACGAGTGGCCCAAATGTAGGTATACAGTTTCATATATTGATTTTTTTAAATTAATTTTCCTTTCATTGATAGTCTGCTTGGAGCTGCGGTCCCAAACGTTTCATTCCACTCCCTTCTTACAGTTTCACCGTTTTCTGATTTCCAATAACGTTTCAGCACCCACTTCCGTTGGTCATTAGTCAGGTTACCAGCCATTATTATCTACCCTCAAAGGAAAATTAATTTAAAAATTCAACATATGAAACTGTATACCTACATTTGGGGCACTCTGTATATATATATATACACAGGGTGTTTGAAAACTTTCTGTACAAATTGTAATGGGGGATAGGCAACACCAAGACAAACCCTTTTCGTCTATAAGTGTATGTCCGCTGACGTCACCATTCGGCGCGAGAGGGCGCCGCTGTAATTGGCTAAAAGGTGAAGTGGGCTAGACTCGCGCTTGCCGCGGGCATTCTTAAATCGGACGTAGTACGCGTAACATGGAGCGCTTCACGACTGCTGAGATGGCTGACATGCATATGGTGTATGGGACTGCCAATGGAAACGGAAGAGCTGCTGTGAGGTTGTACCGACAGCACTTCCCAAACAGACGTGTGCCAAACCACCAAACGATTGCGCATTTGCATCGGCGACTGCGAGAAACTGGAACATTCCATGCAAACATGCATGACACTGGTCGGGAGAGAAACGTGCGCACTCCTGACATGGAAGAAGAAATCCTACGGCGATTTGAGGACAATCCAAGCGCAAGCACGTATCCTCGGTGTGAACCACGACCTGGTCTGGAGAGTGTTGCACGAGCAGCAGTTACATCCGTTTCATCGTCAGAGAGTCCAGGCATTACAACCTCGGGATTACCCTCTTCGTGTGGAATTCGCACGCTGGTTTCTGCAGCAGACAGCGGTGCAGCCTAATTTTCCGGCTTATGTGCTGTTCTCAGATGAGGCCTGTTTCACACGTGAGGGTGTGTTTAACATGCACAATTCTCACGTGTGGGCGCACGCAAATCCACATGCTACACGGGTGCATGCTCATCAAGAACGGTTCGCCGTCAATGTTTGGGCGGGTATCGTCCATGGCAAGTTGATTGGGCCGTACCTGCTGCCTGCCCGACTCGACGGGCGGGTTTATCTCCCGACCAGTGTCATGCATGTTTGCATGGAATTTTCCAGTTTCTCGCAGTCGCCGATGCAAATGCGCAAACGTTTGGTGGTTTGGCACACGTCTGTTTGGGAAGCGCTGTCGGTACAACCTCACAGCAGCTCTTCCGTTTCCATTGGCAGCCCCATACACCATATGCATGTCAGCCATCTCAGCAGTCGTGAAGCGCTCCATGTTACGCGTACTACGTCCGATTTAAGAATGCCCGCGGCAAGCGCGAGTCTAGCCCACTTCACCTTTTAGCCAATTGCAGCGGCGCCCTCTCGCGCCGAATGGTGACGTCAGCGGACATACACTTATAGACGAAAAGGGTTTGTCTTGGTGTTGCCTATCCCCAGTGGTGGGCACTGTTCCGCTAATCCGCTAACCGCTAATTAGCGAATCTAAGTTTTCCGTTAGCGGATTAGCGTTTCCGCTAACTTTGAGAACCGTTAGCGGACCAATTAGCTTCCGCTAAATTTAGTTCCGCTAACTTTAAGTCCGCTAACCCTAAAATCATACATGTTTGTTCCAGTCTGTTCTGAGCGTGTCTGCAACAGTCAGTCTGGCACGCTATTGGCTGACTACGTGTAAACACAAGACGTGATTGGTCGACGCAGCAGCAGCTGAGCAGCGTTGTGTAATTCTGCAGTTCAGTTCACTTACGACGTTACAGTCTTACAGTGTCAGCGACAGCGTACGTTATCATAAGCATATTTTCGTCAGTTTACCGAGTCTACAAGTTTTTGCAATGGAAAGTGAAGACGTTTTGGTTCCGCCTGAGGATGTTGGGCCTGTTGATGGCCAGGTCCGCCAGGACCAGCCCAACCAGGAGTCTCAGAACCCGTGGCCCCACCTGGAGGACTACTTTGTCTTTATATCAAGGGATAAGAGAAACGCCAACCTCTTGTACTTCCGGTGCATAATCACAGCCAGCTCAGCAGGGTAAAGAAGGCCATGGAGACCGGCGTGGAGACAGCCCTGAGGGAGACCATTGAGGAGGGCAGCAGCACCAGCTGCACCACCAGCAATGAGGATAAGGAAGATGACTTCTTCAGCAGCATCACTCAGCCCCAGGTGAGCAGGAGCCACAGGTCACTGAAGTCCAAGGCACAGATCTTGGTGAAGACCTGGCTGGAGGCCGGCTCGAAGGAGGTCCTGACTGACGTCGCCCTTCTTGGGTGAGCAAGTGTTGATCGACCTGTTCATCAAGTACAACACAGCCATCCCATCCAGTGCTGCAGTTGAGCGCCTGTTCTCCATAGGCAAGGACATCTTGCGCGCCAAGAGAGCCACCCTGTCAGATGCCAACTTTGAGAGGCTGATGTTCATGAAGGGCAACCAGCATCACGTCGAGGCGATGGAGAAGGAGCAGGAGGCCAAGCCAGAGTGAATGCATTATTAGATTATTAAAGTTATTTTTTATGTGTATTTTTATTTCTTAATATTTTTGATTCGTTTAATACTTTTTGTACTGTAAATAAACTAATGTTTAATTTCATTTGTTCATTTAATTATTTATGTACACCTTGATCATCATCTGATCTTGGCATGCTATACCTTTTTGGAAAGCTCTATGTCTAAGCTGCAACATATTAAAATTTCAGCTCTCTTTAAGGGTTTTAGAGCCAAAAAACCAAACCGAAGCTAAATTCATATAATAGAAGTTAGCAGTTAGCGGTTATCGTTAGCTTCCGCTAAAGGTTTATCGGTTTAGCGTTATCGAAGTTAAGTTTTGAGTTAGCGGTTCAGCGGTTATCGAAGCTAACTTTTCGGTTAGCTGTGCCCACCACTGCCTATCCCCCATTACAATTTGTACAGAAAGTTTTCAAACACCCTGTGTGTATATATATATATAATATATATATAATATATATAAGCACATTTAACGTTGAAACCAGTTACAGTTTGGCCTCGTGCAACACCGCTTCATGTTAAATCAGCAAGTTTAAGCGACGTTAGGTCTATTCGGTAGCTGGATGGGAGACCGTTCTCTGAATTTAGATGATGTAGCAACCCGTGGTTCCGGTCCCACGAAAAGCTGTTGGAGAGATTAAACAATCAAAACATTATTATTACTATCATTATTATCATCATTATTATTATTAAAGTCATGAAGAAAAAGTCATGAAGAAAATAAATGTTTAAATTGGATGTCATTCACGTATTGACATGTTAATTCAATCACCTAAGTTACAATGAACGATACGTCGTACATTCTTAGTATTTCTTACTGATGTTAGATATTTTTCGTTATGCAGGAAGGAAGGGCCAAGGGCGAATACCTGCAAAAGCCCCCCCCCACACACACACAGAAGAAGAAGAGAGCCAAACCAAGTTCCAGGGTTTTCGAGATGCTTGAACACTCTGCGTTTTAAAGATTGAAGTTCAAAAACAGGGGAAAAATGGATAGAGGAAGATTGTTGTAGGGTTGACCGGCTGAGATAGATGAAAGATTGAAAATATCGATTAACCCTTGCACTAAAGGGTTCGACAGAAAAGGAGTGAGAATGTTTTGAAAGTCTGGTACTGTGTGTTCTCCTTAAATGAGGAGACATGCAGCTAGAGAGTTCAGAAGAGCATTGTCCGTTAAAATAGCGATAGTAATGAGAAAATGAGTCAACATTGCGGAGAAGAGAGAGATATAACACAGTCAGTAAGAGGTGGGAATTGATGAGACGAAAAGCCTTTGATTGCACCCGGTCAAGTAGAGCTGTGTGGCTTCAGCCACCCTATATATGAGAAGCTTACTCCATATAGGGGCGGACAAAACCCCTATACAAAGACAGCAACTAAACGGGGTTGAAGAAACTGCGGAGACGGTACACCACACCTAACCTCCTAAAAGTTGTTTTGGAAAGAGAGTATTTGGATCTTTCTAGGAAAGATCACGAGAAAAGGAAACGCCAAGAATATTCAGAGAAAAAGAAGGATTGAGTTGTGTATTGTTGAAGCTAAGGAGATAGTCGTGTGGAAGATTGTGACGAGTAGACAAATGGAGGAACTGAGTTTCTGACGCATTGAAAGCCACAAGGTTTTCTCTGCCCCAATCAGAGATGGCAGGAAGATCAGAGGTCAGGTGTACTACAGCCGTCCTACGCGAAGCATAGAGTGACTGTTGAGAGGAACTCTTTGCGAAGCGGGTGAAGTGAAGAGTGGAGTCATCGTCATAGGAATGTATAGGACAGGAAATGCGACTTAATACATTATTGATACATAAAAGGAAAAAAGTGGGTGACAGAACAGACCCCTTAGGAACACCACTGTTAATAGTTTTAGGAGAAGATCAGTGACCATCTACAACCGCAGCTATAGATCTGCCAGAAACGAAATTAGAGAGGAAGGCACAGATGGAAGGATAGAAACCGAAGTATGGCAGTTTCGAAATTAAACATGTGTGTCACATTCTATCAAAAGCTTTTGATATGTCTAGTGCAATAGCAAAAGTTTCACCGAAATCTCCAAAGGAGGATGACCAAGAGTCAGACACATATGCAAAAAGATCGCCAGTAGAACGTCACTTGCGGAACCCATACTGACGATCTGAAAGAAGAATGTGAGAAAAGAGGTGTTTAACAATCTTATTAAGGATAGATTAAAAAACTTTAGAAAGGCAAGAAATCAAAGCAATTGGACGATAGTTGGAAAGTTGAGAGCGGTCACTCTTCTTTGGGGCAGGCTGAATGAAAGCGAACTTCCAGCAGGAACGAAAAGTAAAATATGAAAGACAAAGAAGAAAGAGTTTGACTAGGTAGGTGTCAGCACAGAAGCACAGTTCTTGAGAACAACAGGAGAAACACCATCAGGACCGTACGCCTTCCTAGAGTGGAGCCCAGATAGGGCAAAGAGAACATCTTTCGAAGAGATTCCAATTTAAGACATAATAAAGTAAGAAGGAGGAGGAATTAAGGAAGAGCACCGGAATCGTCCAGAGTTGAGTTCCAGGCGAAAGTTTGAGAGAATAGTTCAGCTGTGTCAGGAGAAGAAATGGCAACTAAGCCGTCGACATGGAAAAGAGGCTCGAAAGAAGAGGAAGTGAAGTTGTTGCAGAGGTTCTTAACCGAATGTCAGAAAGAGCGATTAGAATTAGAATTAGATAGGTTTTCACATTTTTGTCTGATGAAGGAATTTTTGGCGAGTCAAAGAGCAGATTTTGCACGATTCCGGACACAAATATAAGCTGAGTGAGAGTCAGGAGTTGGATGGCGACGGTACCTTCTGAAAGCCTCCACTTTGTTGTGGATAGCATTAGAACAAGTAAAGTTAAACTAAAGGTTTTTTGCATTAGTAGTAGGAATAGAATATGGAATGTACACCTCCATGCCCGAGAGAATCACCTCCGTGATGTTCAGCACACTCGGAAGGTACCCGGCCACCGAAGCAGTAATCATTCTATGGGAAATCAGAAAACTACTGCCTGAAGGCCTCCTCTCAGTCGGCGGTCCCAAAGTGCCAAAGACACCACTTGGGAGGATCCAAAGGCCGAATTGAAGCGATAAGACATGGAACAGATTTAAGATTATGGTCGGAGAAGCCCAACGGAGGAAAAAGTTTCACAGAGTAAGTAGAATGAGAGGTGAGAAATAAATCCAGAATGTTTGGTCTATCTCCATGGTGGTCGGGGATACGAGTAGGGAGTTGCACATCTTCCCTTAGTCATTCAGGATAGAAAATTGTAAGCTAGTTCACCAGAGATGTTAGTGAAACGAGAGGAAATCCAAAGGTGGTGGTGAACATTGAAATTTCCTAAAATGGAGGTTTCAGCCAAGGAGAGTAGTCTGGTAAACAACGGACTTTAAATGTTCACAAAGGACGCTACATGTAATAAAACTAATTTTACTTTCTATTCTTAAACAGTTACAAACCTGAAACAAAAAGAGAAAACATTAATTTCCTATGGTAACGTAGTTCATTTTTACACCCTGGGTGGCCTACTGGTTAAGACGCTGGACTGCTGGTGGAGCGTGGTTCGGATTCCACGTTAAACTGTAGGTCTAAGGTGGAGTGAAAAGCTTGACCTTCGTCAGAATGAACAATTCTGGCGGAAGCTAACCAAAGGTTAACAAAGGTTATATACGAGAGACGGTCAGAAAATAAATTTACACGGCGTATAATTTCGTAACTAAACGACCTACATTGATTATGTTTGTATCAGGTGAATTCGTTAATCATTGTTGGCAACACTGCACGTCGATTCGGCTGCCATCTACCGTACGTTGGTACATAGCAGAGAAAATTGAAGATTTAATCGAGGGATGATGGTCAGAATAAAATTCCACATAATAGTTATTATTAGTCGGCTTAATTTCAATAACGGTACGGGAATGTATAAAATTGACAATATCCTGTTAAAATGCCTTTTGCTTCTAATTAACTCTTGTTAATCAGGTGCTAATCTTTTTATTTTTCTGTCCCGCTGTACACAGGTAAATATTTTTGTCATCTCGCCTTCTCCCTTCAGTCCCTGACGAGGTGTACTTCTGAATACACGAAAGGACTTGGAATCATTTTACTTTTTCCTTGTGGGTTTGCATCATATATATATATATATATATATAACGTAAAGAACGACGCTTGTATAGGAGATATTCCGCGCAAGACGAGAAAGAGAAAACAACAAATGAAAAAATGAAGTACCACCTGGGAATCGAACCCGGGATCTTCCGATTGCCGGTCAGACGCGATAACCACTACACCATGGACTTCACTCTTCCAAATGCCGTAATTCCTCTACATACTCGCAGAAACCAATGCCCCAAGGGGGCACCTCCCGCATGCCGTAACATTATATACATTCAACTGCAAAGAACACGCAGTATAAATAACGTAAAGAACGACGCTTGTATAGGAGATATTCCGCGCAAGACGAGAAAGAGAAAACAACAAATGAAAAAATGAAGTACCACCTGGGAATCGAACCCGGGATCTTCCGATTGCCGGTCAGACGCGATAACCACTACACCATGGACTTCACTCTTCCAAATGCCGTAATTCCTCTACATACTCGCAGAAACCAATGCCCCAAGGGGGCACCTCCCGCATGCCGTAACATTATATACATTCAACTGCAAAGAACACGCAGTATAAATAACGTAAAGAACGACGCTTGTATAGGAGATATTCCGCGCAAGACGAGAAAGAGAAAACAACAAATGAAAAAATGAAGTACCACCTGGGAATCGAACCCGGGATCTTCCGATTGCCGGTCAGACGCGATAACCACTACACCATGGACTTCACTCTTCCAAATGCCGTAATTCCTCTACATACTCGCAGAAACCAATGCCCCAAGGGGGCACCTCCCGCATGCCGTAACATTATATACATTCAACTGCAAAGAACACGCAGTATAAATAACGTAAAGAACGACGCTTGTATAGGAGATATTCCGCGCAAGACGAGAAAGAGAAAACAACAAATGAAAAAATGAAGTACCACCTGGGAATCGAACCCGGGATCTTCCGATTGCCGGTCAGACGCGATAACCACTACACCATGGACTTCACTCTTCCAAATGCCGTAATTCCTCTACATACTCGCAGAAACCAATGCCCCAAGGGGGCACCTCCCGCATGCCGTAACATTATATACATTCAACTGCAAAGAACACGCAGTATAAATAACGTAAAGAACGACGCTTGTATAGGAGATATTCCGCGCAAGACGAGAAAGAGAAAACAACAAATGAAAAAATGAAGTACCACCTGGGAATCGAACCCGGGATCTTCCGATTGCCGGTCAGACGCGATAACCACTACACCATGGACTTCACTCTTCCAAATGCCGTAATTCCTCTACATACTCGCAGAAACCAATGCCCCAAGGGGGCACCTCCCGCATGCCGTAACATTATATACATTCAACTGCAAAGAACACGCAGTATAAATAACGTAAAGAACGACGCTTGTATAGGAGATATTCCGCGCAAGACAAGAAAGAGAAAACAACAAATGAAAAAATGAAGTACCACCTGGGAATCGAACCCGGGATCTTCCGATTGCCGGTCAGACGCGATAACCACGGAATATCTCCTATACAAGCGTCGTTCTTTACGTTATTTATACTGCGTGTTCTTTGCAGTTGAATGTATATATATATATATATATATATATATTACTTACTTTTGTTGAGTTTGAACGACGGTTCAGGATCGACCTGCGGTCGACCCCTCTGCAGCATCCCGCCTCATTTGCGGGACTTGGTGAAGGAGGGAATTGCTCTCTGATCTCCTCCAGCCCTCGTAGCCAGCCACGCATGGCTGGTCAGGGACTTTGCACAAGAATCTGTCCAGCTGGTTCTTGAAGTAATTCAAGTCGGTGTGCTGGAGATTCCTCACATCTTTTGGAAGGACATTGAAAAGCTTTGGGCCCCGTATTCTGAGGGTATTTTCCATCCTCGTTTTCATGGCCCCTTGTCCCACCGCAGCTGGGACCGTACAAAATCTGCCTCTTCTCTCATTCCAGTTTGTTTCTATTTCATTCCTGAGGTTAGGGACAGAGCCCTCAAGTATTTTCCATATGTATATTATTGTGTACCGCTCGCGCCTTCTTTCAAGAGAGTAGAGTTCCAGGGATTGTAGTTGAGACCAGTAGTCTTCACCTTCCGTTTCCTCTATCTTAGACGTAAATATCCTTTGTGATTTTGATTTTATAGTGCTCTCTGAATTCTGCATCCGACGACATTATTACTCCAAGATCCCTGATTGTGGATTTGGTGTTATCTGTTTGGCTTGCGAAGTTTTGTACCCTTTTTTCTGTAACTCTTTGTTATTGCCATATCTTAGAAGTTGGAATTTTTCTTCGTTGAACTTCATATTGTTGTCTTCTGCCCACTGGAATAATGCTTCAATGTTGTTTTGTAATTTTCTTATGTCATCTTCGTTCAATATTTCCTTACATATCTTTGTGTCATCTGCGAAGCATGATACAATACTGTCTTTAATATCTGCATCAATATCTGCAATCATTATTATGAACAGCAAGGGAGCTAATACTGTCCCTTGTGGGACAGAGCTCACGACTTCCGAGACTTCCGATTTAACTCCGTTTACCACCACTCTTTGCGTTCTCTGCGTCAAGAAATTAAATATCCACCTTCCTAGCTTTCCAGTAATTCCTGTATCCTTAAGTTTGTGTGCAGTGATTCCATGGTCACATTTATCGAAGGCTTTAGCAAAGTCAGTATATATTACATCAATGTTTTGTCCTCGACACAATGTTCCTAATATTTTCTCCTGGTGGTCTAGTAGCTGTGACAGGCATGATCTACCCGCCCTGAAGCCATGTTGATTTGGGTTGTATAAATCTTTTTCTTGTAGGTAGTAGGTAATTTTGCCTCTAATTATACGTTCAAAGCACCTTATAAGGTGAGAGGTGAGAGCCACTGGCCGATAATTTTTGGGCATTGCTCTGTTACTACCTTTAAATAGGGGGGCAATGTTCGCGTTCTTTAAGGGGAGTGGAATTTGTCCTGTGTCAAGTGATTTCCTCCATAGTAAGTATAGCGGTTTTGCAATACTCCTTTCGCATTTCTTCAGAAATGTGGCACTCCATGTGTCTGGCCCTGGCGCTGAATTGTCTCGCATCTGTGATAAGGCCGTAGTTACATCTCCTTCCGTGAACTCGAAGTCAATTAATAGGTTTGTGCCAGGATTTTTTTCTCGGTTGATCTGTATCAATGTCGAAAAACTCGTCTGGGTTTTCACTTCCATCTCGGACTTAGGGGTGCTAAACACAGATTTAAATTGTTCACTAAGCAGTTCACTTATTTCTTTCAGGTCATTTGTGAATTCGGCCTCCCCGTCTATCAACGATCCAATACTCTCCTTACACTGCATTTTCCTTTTCGCAAACGTGTAGAAGTATTTTGAGTTATTTTTTATGTTTTTTACCTTGTTTTCCTCCTCGTTTGTCTTATGTATGAATGTTTGCTTAGGTCCATTTCTACTTCGCCAAGTTTCCTCTCTAGTTTGAGTCTCTTTGCATCAGTTCTGCATCTGTGGAGATGTTTTACGGTTTGTCTTCGTTGCCTGAATAGAGTCCTGATTTTCCTCTCGAGCTTGCTACGTTTTCTTTCCTGTCTCTCTGGAATATGTTTCAGTATTATAGGTTTGGTTTCCATCTCTATTATACATAGTATTTCTTGTGGAGTCTTCTCGTGTAGTAGCAATTCCCAATTTACCTCCTTTAAATCTTTATTTACGTTTTCCCAATTTACTTTTTTTGAATTTATGTTTAAGCCTTCAAATATTCCATCTGCCTCTCTAGGATGCGTTTTCGGACCTCTGGGTGCTAACTTCAATTGTGTGTTATATACACTTTACCTTACCTTACAACCTTACAAAGGTTCCGCGCGATGACTTCTCATTTCGCGAAGGTCAAGCTTGTCGCCCCTCCTCTCTCTGTCTCTCTCTCTCTCTCTCTCTCTCTCTATATATATATATATATATATAAAATTAAAAAACCACGAAGGAAAGGAAACACAGAATGGAGCACCATTCTGTGTTTCCTTTCCTTCGTGGTTTTTTCATCATAAATATTTTTCACGTGTTACTTTCGTGAAATAACTTTCATATATATACAGTGCGTTCGAAAAGTCTCTCCGCAGTGCTATGTTAAACGCATAGGAAATTGAAAAACTACAATGTTTTCATTGAACCATGATTTAGTGATTTTATTACATAACCTTTTGATTTTACACCATGTGTTCAAAGTGTTTTCCACCATTTTGCAGGCACAGAGCACTCGTCTACACTTGTTGTCAAACACTTTTGACAACAAGCACGTTGACTGCGGAGAGACTTTTCGAACGCACTGTGTGTATATATATATATATATATATATATATATATATATATATGATACACACCAGGACCCCACTATGCCGTTGAATTCGGTATAAGGCGGATCCCTCTTCGACCCCAAAATTTTCATTTAAATTTGTTTCTCTGTCTTCAGAAATCGTGTCTACTGAATCATAAGAGAGAAAAAGCTTCATGAATTTGTATATTCTCATTCTTGTTACTAAATACTGTAAAACAAAGTAAAATTTAATTTACATATTTGAATTGACTGTCTTCATCTTCTTAGGTACCACAAGCTTGTTTGTTTACCTGCAGCTCTGCATTATTCTAGCTACTGGCTTGGCGCTTTAGAAATGACCTCGTTGTAACTCGGCCTCACCTTTAACGGGGTCTCGCGATATGGACCTCGTGGACCGCGTTGTAGAAAGGCCACATTGTATATATATATATATATATATATATATATGTGTGTGTGTATGTGTGTGTGTGTGTGTGTGTGTGTGTGTTTTTATCAAACCGTGACTTGCATTTTATCAAATCATGTGTACATTAAAAGTGAATATACTTCACCATGCAGTCATTGTACCCCATATCTTTTATGCCGCGCACATAACAAACAAGGATCATAAATTCTTTATTACAACCAGATTCCCTTCAGAATAAATCAGTAAAACTCCTATGATCAACAAGACTGCCTCTTCACTGACCTTAGAATCCTCACCTTTGACCTTAAAAAGATTCTCAGACACGTCCACAAACATTTTGTTTTACTCTTCAAAGTGAGAGCAAAGGGAGAGCTCGACATTTTCATACGATTTTTCTCTCGTTAATCACAATCTTTTGTTCGTCAGAAGTCTTACGAAAAGAAAAAAAAATGGTAGAGAGAGAAAGAAAGATAAGGAAAGAGAGAGAGAGAGAGAGAGAGAGAGAGAGAGAGAGAGAGAGAGAGAGAGAAAGAGGAAATGAGAGAAAAGAAGTAGATTTGAGTTATAATAATAATAATGTTAAAGTAATTTAATTAAAAATACAACCCATTATTTACATAACAATTTGAATTACTGTTTTCGTTTTCAAAATACAAAAATAAACTGTAATTGCTCAAAATATCTTTCGTCCACGAATTTTGAACGTCGTCGCGTTTCAGGAGTATTTAAGAATATTCTCCAGAAATTTTTATCATTAATCATTGGTTGTCTTTTTTTTAATGTAGGAAGGAGGAGCCAAGGGCGATTGTCCGCAAAAACGCCCACCACTCCAATAAAAGAATAAGAAGACTCAAAATAAAGATCCAAAGTTTTCAAGATGGTTCGTTGGTTGGTTGGTCGGTGAGAAGGGTACTTGACTGTCAGCAAAATTTATGTAATGAGGTAAATTTGGACAAAAAGGAAAGTAAAATCGGTTTCCACAGTTTGGATACACTTGAGCGTAAGATAGGTCCGAACACGCAGTTTTGGAAAATAGTGCCTTAGGAGGGAGTTTTGTGAATATCAAATAGATCGCACGAGGAAACTAAAGTCATGTATACGATGAACTACACTGGACTGACCTACATGTGCATGGAATTTCCTTCATTATTTACAAACTGGCCCGTATTTTTCCCTCTTCAAGTTATAATTCCATTTCAACATTTTTTTTTACATTTAATATTATGATTGGTTACTGACGTGATTGAAAATTGCAGCTCTCCTTTCCGTGTTTACTTGCTCAGTTTTGTTTCAGAATATCACGTTCAAATTACGGCCGTATGCTGAGTGTATGGTAAATAAGTTATTGTGAATCTGATATGACCACCTTATTCTTAGGTTGAACTGTCTTCTCAAGTGAATTTAATTCCTGGACAAATGGTACTATTGATTTTATTATTAAGTTCACACTAAATTCCATGGATACGAAAGTCTTATAACTATACTAAAATATAAAATATCAATGAAACAAGTTGGTCTACCAGAGGCTTCCTTTTGTTTTTGAATCATTAATGCTAAGGACGCCTACATAGTTTCGTATGTAGGTTATTTATGAACACTATAGTTTGTCGTCGTATTATATATGTAAAAATGAACAATGAATAATTCTTATATTCATATATTCTTATATTCATATATTCTTATATTCTTATGTTCTTATATTCATTTTTGCATATAGAGTCCAAACTCACATAACGCTGACCCAAGTTCAGATAAATTTTTTTATTTTTTTTCTATTTTATTTTTGCTGAATAATTAATGAATTACTTCTTTTTAAATTACTTAATCATTTTTTTAGATTTAGCTTAATAATGTAATCGTGTTAAATTCTGCAATGTTCATTTTCTTTATATATTCTCTCTTCGTTGTAAAAGATGAAGTCATGTCTTGCTTAACACTTAATTTTAAATTTTAAGCATTTAATTTTGGCTCATATGCATGTTTAATTTTAATCCATAATAAAATGCATACTGTATTTCAATTTCCATTTTTAGTTAACTCGGCAGATCATGATAACATCAGGTCTGTCAATATGCGGTTTAAAATAAAAAATATGGCTTCATCTTCAAATATCTTGCTTATCTGTCTAGACATTGCTACAGCTAAAATACTTACCTTATCTTCAAATATTTTACAAAATAATTCAGCCTATTGAGATTAAAAAACAAAACAGGTCAACATTAAATAATAATGATGTCACCAAAAAATTGCCTATATAAAGTTAAATAATTTTTCAAATTGTCATTCTGATTCTGGTTTGTCTGATCTGACTTAGAGGCTGAGCATTACCTGTAACATTTTAGCAGTAAACTACAGTAAGAGAATATCTTTGTCTTCTCCTTCAAGCCGTGCTCTCTTCGGAGAACTTAGTCTTAAATAGGGAAAAATAATTTCCAGATAAGTCACAGGAAGAGTCGGGGAACCCTTAGAGAATTTAGTAAGCTTCACAAAATCCTCCAATTCACTACAAGAAGAAATCGGAGAGTAGTATAAAAGAGACTACTGCGATTCCCTATACGGTACCAGCTACTCCAGAGCAACAAATCCGTTGCTACCACCTAATAAGAACCCCCGTCAACTTCGAAACGCCCAACGCCATAGACGGATTGGTTAACTTATATGAACTTCGTTAATTAATATTCCCAATGGAGGTAAATTTTCGAAGTGGATGTAGTATCAAGTGTTTTTCATATTTTGATTAACTAAAACTATCACAGAGTATTAACTACATAAATTAACCTATATACAGTAAACAATCAGGAGGATCGTAACCAGCACAGCGTTAAGGCCAACTAATGGGGCCCATTGCGCTACTCCTGGATTAATATTTCAAACACCATCGGGAGTCAAACTCCCGACATCCTGCGATTTATGAAACACACTAATGAATCACCATATATATAGGGGGGGCCAAAAGTCACCCGACAGTTGAAAGTAAACTATTAATGAATAACTGTCGGTTGACTTTTGGCCCCCCATATATATATATATATATATATATATACCCCGCCTGTGGCCACCTTGTCGTGGTGGGCGGGCTCCCATGTTGACCCAGTGGGCTACGTCGGCGGTGGCTTAGCCCCCGGAAAGGCCACCCATGCCGGACAGGCTACTGGGGAGACCGGGCTAAGAGCAACTAAAGTCTTTCGCTCCCAGTACGAGTCTCCAGAGCTGTCCTCCGGAGGTGACGCCCTTAGGGCGTCACTGTGTTGGGTGGTTGGGTGTCCGGGCCGGTGCGATTGGGGGACTGGAGTCTTTGCGCCGTTTTGGACAAACTTTCGTATCACGGGGCCCCGTTTTTAAACCGAAGGTGTGTCCCCTGGGGACGAGGTACCTCGCCCCCTGCGGTTTGCGCTCGGCCTCCCTTTCTCACCGGTAGGCAGTTTCACGCGTCTCCTGAGTCCTTTTTCCATAACTATTAGCATATGGATACTTCTACTTCTACTTGTTCTAGAACTCACTGGAAGAACACGTCTTGAGGGGGGTCGCCCCTCCTCAGGCGGCGGAACACTTTCACTCTCTTCTGTTAACGACCCCAGCCTGTACCTTCAATATGCCTTTGGATACACACTCTCTGGAGCAGGGGTCCCCCTTAGCTCCCCCCAGCAGTCTTCGTGCAAGTCAACAAGCTCCACCAAAGACTTCCCCCCCCCAAACCAGGCCCCTTGCTTTCCCCGTATGCGCCCCCATGGAGAGAGCCCCGCGGTGGACGGGGAAGTCGGTGCTCACGGCCATCCTATAGACCGTTGGATGTCCCAGTTCACCTCGAATCTACAGCTTCCATATCCCTCCCCAGCATACAAAAATTTCTAGTGATCCGGCCTACCTGCATTGTACATTTTATTTGCTACAACGATTTCTTCAACAAAAAACTGCATTTGTCGCATACCCCTCGGACTATGACATACCAACCCTCAATAACCATTAGTGGACTCTTTATTCAGCGTGTTGTAAAGCTTCTTGCCCCATGTAAAAAATTATTAACGAATGACTTTTCCTCTGATTCTTCTTGTCTTTCCATGGTGTTCCACCGGTGTAACGGGTCTCGTGGTATTTTTGCCTAACGTAACTGATGATGCAGGTATTCATACATAAAAAACGATTTTAAAGAATCGATTCAAGCAGTGGAAGACAGACATTATTTACGTGATTGTTCAGGTTTTAGATCCTCGTTTCAAATTTGCTTGCATTACACTGTCTGAGTTTGTAAAAAATGAGATACTCACTATGTCTGCATCACTTAATGCTAGTCCTGCACGTAATATAACTCATGGCGATGAAGCAACTGCTTTTGTTTCACGAGAAGATCGAGAACCTTCGAGAAAGAAACCAAAGTTTGATTTATGAAGTTACTTCGATGAGGTTGCTACGTCTTCACAATCAGATATGCCTCCACCTCTCAAAAGTAGTCAACAAAATTGTCAAAAAGAATTAGACATTTATTCAAAGGAGTCACGAGTCAGTCACGACACGAACCCTCTTCATTGGTGGCGCCATAAGGGCGAAAGATTCCAGAAACTATTAGTACTCACTCACAAATATCTCACAAGCCATCCACAAACATACGAAGTGAACGGCTGTTCAGTTCTGCGAAAAATGTAATTACCAACGCACGTAATCATCCAGTTCCTGATGCTGCTGAACGACTAATTTTTTTCCATATGGTAATCTACTCGCCTTAACTTTCATTCATTAGGTTTTGTTTTTGTGGTAATTATTATTATTTTTGTGGTAATTATTATTATTTTTGTGGTAATTATTATTATTACTGTTTTATTCTTTGAAATAAAAAAAAAAAATTTTAGTTCTATTTCCTAAATCACGTTATTTACCCTAATTATCAAATATTTGGTATTCGGTTAAAAACATACCAAAACTATTCGGTGCTACTGTAGTATGCGGTCTACCTACGATTCGGCGGTCTACCTTTTAATTATAGCTTCTTATCTTGTTTACTAATTGTTTGTTTACATCCCATTGTCAATCGCCTTTGACGATTAGTTAGGTTTAGTCATGATATTTTCGTTAGTTTTAACGAAAATATCATGATTAAACCTAACCAATCGTAGGTACACCGCATACTACAGTAGCACCAACTATTCTGCCGGATACCGAATATCCAAATATCCTAATTTTTTATCGACCACCAAATATCGAATATTCTTACATTCCTAATAATTTATACACAGAGAAAAATGTTTGGTTCCAACAACCAAATACATGGTTTATTATTTGACAACTAATCCAAACAATGGGTAATCTAACCACAGGATGAATCCACAAGTCATGTGTGTGTGTGTGTGTGTGACGGGAAATTGCTTCAATACGCCCGTTACATCCGCTCTTAACTGATTTAACTGACGCGAAACATTTTTGCGAAGAGGTAATAGAGGTAATCTGAGGTAAAATGGTGGTAAAAATGTGGCAAAGGTGAGTCACGGGCGACGAAGGAGAGGTAATGGAGAGGAATACCACAAGAAAAGAATTTTTACGCTTTCATAAGATTTCAACTGTTAAAAATGTTAACTTTAAAAGTGAGCTAAAAAAATAAAAATAAATTGTTTTTGAATAAAGTTTTTAGTTAAATTATTAGTTATTTAAATTAATTAGTTAGTTAGTGAGATGACTTAGGTAAGTTATTAGTTAACGTTAAGGTGTTACTTAGCTATTTCATTAAATATTACAATGATACTTAGACAAATACGACTTATAAGTTACATATATATATATATATATATATATATATATATATATATATATATATATACAGTGTGTAACAAAAGTCCGTTCTCATAGGGAAATAAGATATAACAATTGAACGAGAAAATAGTTTTAGTTATACATTACAAACACTACAATCAATTTACCAATTAATCTAATACATGCTCAAATTGCATTCCATGTAGCCATTGACACATTTCTACTCGTCTTTGTAAGCTGTCGGTTTTGAAGTGTTTCCGCACTAATTCTCGTACACTGATCTGTAATTTTTTCTTTTAACTGCTGGATCGTTCGAGGTCTTGATTCATAAACAACGGACTTTAAGTGGCCCCACAAGACGTAGTCAAGTGGGGTCAAATCAGAGCTTCGGGGCGGCCATTCCACACACACACGACGTTCTATCCATGTGACACCAAGATTCTCATTTAACCATTGTCTCACTGAACGAGCGAGATGCGGAGGTGCACTATCTCGCTGAAACCAGAACTTTCGTCTAGCATCCAAAGACATTTCGTCAATGTGCTTTTGCAAAATTCCCTCCAGAATCCCCGTTCATGGTTTCACAAAAAAAAGTATGGTCCTATGATGGTTTCTCTATGAATTCCTGCCCACACCGTAATCCTGGGCAGAGCATTTTTTAAGCTTTTTTCACTGGGCGACAAAGGCAGATCGGGAAGTATGGGGGGAGAGGGGATTAAGGCAGGGGTGTGCTGCCAATTTCTTAACAACCAGTTCTGATACAGATAGGAGTGTAAATTGACGAGTGCCAATGGCACGAGTCATTAAGTTAAGGGGTCTGGGGTGAGCGGTAGCTTTCCCAGCGGGGTCCGGGGCTCCGCCCCGGAAGCCAACGCATTTTAGCTTTTCCAAACAGCATTTTGTAACATTTTGGCAGAAATTATTTAACATATTCTTTATACTCACTAATGACATAATTATCTAAATATAAACTAATTTTTCATCAAAAATAAATAAATATTGAAACAATCACTACTTGTGATACTACCTATATTTTTCTATAAAATCCTGAAAAAATTAAAAAAATTTAGATATAAATAAATTTCTATTGACTGTTAAATATTTGTTAAAACCAAACAAACGGTTCGGTGATCCAATCAAAATTTAACAACCGGTTCGGGCGAACCGGACCGAACTGGTCCCAGCACACCCCTGGATTAAGGATACTATGGATCCGGACACTAGCACATATTTACATTTAGGATAAACAGTTCTAATTGTGGCATATGTGCATGTATTATATGTATTTATGTATATGGCTTCCAAGACAATGCTCCCAAGACAACTCCCAAGACAATTCTATTTTTTACAAATTTTGAAAATTCCTCGTCGCCCTGTACCCTAAAATTTCATTTACTGGGCGACAAATTTTCTTCACTGGGTGACATTCATGTTGCCCACTCACTAGGTTAAAAAATGCTCTGATCCTGGGATCAACCTACGAATGTGCATTTTCAACCCAATGCGGAATTTCGTCGCTCCTGAGGGGCGCAAGACAGACTAAAAAAGGGTCGCGAGAAAAGGACTAAAAACTGGTTATTTTCACTAATTTTATTCCGTATCATTCAACCCAGTATGATATATACAAAATGTTTAGAAAACATGCCATACCCTATATTAAACAATAATAAATTAAACTTTCATTTTTATTTCTACCTCACAATGATGATGATACCAATAAATGAAGGAAGACAAGGGACAGCGATGTAAGGGCATTTTTAAAAACAAATTTCCTTGACTTTGAGAGTTTATGACGTGCATAAGGATTAACTGCGAGTTGGCAAATGCAAAATATTCTTATTTAAACTTTCGGTTAATAAAATTTGTCTTCCTCGAGTCAAGGAATTAATTCTTACGCGCGTCATTATCTCTCAAAGTCACGGATCAGAACTTTTGAAAAATGCACTTACATCACTTTTCTTTGTCACTCTACAAATTAGTTGAAATAAAAGGGCGCGAAGGAGTGACTTCAGTTTGAAGAGAGCATTGAATTAAAGTTCGAGAAACGCTGCGTTTTTCCACATTGATCTTTAAAATCACGTTGTACTTTGCACAATACTCTTTGTATGAAAATAATGCTTCACAATATACACACGCTGCGCTGTAGAATACGCCATCTTGTACCGTAAATTTGATTATATTCTTGCCTATTTAGCCTTTTTTTTATGCAGGAAGGATGGGCCAAGGGCGAATGCCCACAAAAGCGCTTACCTCATAAAAGACGAAGAGAGCCAAAATACTGAGTTATTAGGGACGAGATTGTCAACACCAATCGACCAGGGAAGTACTCCGGGGGGGAGGGGGAGACAGAATATAGGGAGTGCTGGAGCTCCCATTTCTCCTGTCACTATCCTCCTTAGCTGATCTTTTTCCGTGTCTCATCCTCGGAGTCCCCTGGGGAGGAGACCATAAATGTCCCCACTTCTGGTTCCCCCGCTGCCGATACCGGGAACGCAGACCTGGGTAGCGGGGCTGGATCTGCTACCGCTCATTCGAGATATTCTGGACCTCTGCCCGATTCACTTTTCATTAATTTCTGCAACATTCGTGGCCTTTTCTCCCTAAACTCAGTACATAAAAAAACAATTAAGAATAACTCGACTGGTTTTACTATTATAAAACTAAGGTTCTCAACTACTGAATCTTTAAGCAATGATCGCGCAGTATATAAATTAATAGAAACGACATAAGTGTTAAGGAACGTCTCTGCACACGAGGAGGAGAGATAACGAATAATGAAAAATGAGGCGAACCGCCCGGGAATCGAACCCAGGGCCTTCCAATTGCCGGTTGGACGCGGCAATTGGAAGGCCCTGGGTTCGATTCCCGGGCGGTTCGCCTCATTTTTCATCATTCGTTATCTCTCCTCCTCGTGTGCAGAGACGTTCCTTAACACTTATGTCGTTTCTATTCATATATATATATATATATATATATAATATATATATACCTCCGTGGTGTAGTGGTTAGCGTCGCTGACTGCGAATCCATTGGCCTCGGGATCGAGACACGGTGATGGCAGGTGGCGCGCAGCAAAACCCAGCTGTTCAACCTTCCACACGATAAAATTGGTTGGTAGATAAATGGGTACCCTGGTTAGGCTAGTGGTTAAGACGGTGGACTGCTGGTGGTGCGTGGTTCGGATTCCACGTTAAACTGTAGGTCTAAGGTGGAGTGATAAACTTCACCTTCGTCAGAATGAACAATTCGGGCGGAACCAAAACCAAGGTTATATACGTATATATCACTGGCGTTCGGTCTATGGAAGCAATGGAAGTATTGCTTCCCCACTTAAATGATTAGAAGCGTTGTTAAACAATATTAATGACGATAAAATTATGATAAATTGTCACTAGGCTATACTCCTTTCAAATATTATTTTAATACAAAATGCTCGAAATCCAAATCAGTGCATTGAAAAAGGAGGGGGAGAGCAATAATTTTGTTGCGTCGAGAAGGGCGCCAGTGGAAGCAACCTTGAGAATTGCTTCTTTTGTTTGACTGACTATATTCGTGTTTTATAAAAAATTGTATCAATTAACCGATAATTTCACTGCTTATACGATAGTATAAATGTAATAAATGATATACAATAAAATTATTGATCGCTATACTTGGGGGATGAATTAATGTTATGTCTTAAAAGAATAAAAAATATTCACCGATGGGAACACAGACCCATAACGTATTCATTTCTTTAGGCAAAACGTGAATCGTGGGAGCAACTTGGAGAGTTGCTTATTCCTGCTATTATGCTAACGGAATCCTTTTATAGGGCTTAATTAATGAGCTTATAGCATTAAATTACTAAATAACTGGCAATTATTACGAAATATATTTTTAGAAGAAGAAATACAAGCTAATTGTAATTAGAGTTTGCATGATTATGAGTAAATCAAAGTGAAGTTATACTGAGGTTAATGTCGTTCGTCAACTGCCCAAATACTGAGTGCCCATCCCCTTTCTTCCCCGCCCTCTTCGCCCCCACCCACAAGTGCACAAATTCAAATATAATTCGAGCCCATTTTTAACAGTGTTCAGTTATTTATTTGATTTGTGATTTTCACGATAAAGTAATCGACGCATTTTGCAAAGAAGAACAGGACGATAGAGCTGATGTATAAATAAAAGAGTTGGTGTATACTGTGTGTATATATATATATATTATATATATATTATTATTATTATACAAAGGTGGGCAGTTGCGGCGCAACTTGCGGCGCAACATTTTTGGTTGCGCTTGCGCTTGCGGCGCAACTTTTTAAAAAGGGTTGCGCTTGCGCGTGCGGCGCAACTATTTCAGCAGAGTTGCGGTTGCGGTTGCGGCGCTACAAAAATTGTTGCGCGTGCCCACCACTGCAGATATACGTTAAATGCAAAGGTGGGCAGTTGCACCGCAAAAAGTTGCGGCGCAACTTGCGGCGCAACATTTTTGGTTGCGCTTGCGCTTGCGGCGCAACTTTTGAAAAGGGTTGCGCTTGCGCGTGCGGCGCAACTATTTCAGCAGAGTTGCGGTTGCGGCGGCGCTACAAAAATTGTTGTGCGTGCCCACCACTGTGTATATATATAAATATATATAATAGGCTATGCATGCTTCCCTATACATAATTGTCACCGATCGCCACTGATATATATATATATATATATATATATATATATGATGAATAAAACAACGAAGGGAAAAGAAACACAGACTGGTGCTCAAGCGCTTTCGTCTAATGACCTCCTCAGGAACGAAAGCGCTTGAGCACCAGTCTGTGTTTCTTTTCCCTTCGTGGTTTTATTCATCATAAATATTTTTCACGTGTCCACTTTCGTGAAATAATTTTCATATATATATATATATATATATATATATATATATATATTTGAAACTCTTTGTGAGGGTACACCTCACACGAAACGCGATGGTTCATAGAATAAAAATTACTACCAAAGAATGCATTTTAATTATAATAATAATGATTTAAAAATAAAATAAAACCATCGTAAAACCCTAAAGAAACAATTTCTCAAAAATAAAAAGAAGAATGGCCCCCAAGCGGAATCGTTGCCGAGTCGTCTGCAACCTTGGAAGGCCATTGGAGGGGGCAATGATCTCACGAAAAAGGAGTCTTACAAAACATAAGAAAACTTTAAAAAAAAAAAAACTTTCCAAATAAATAGATATTAAAATGCCAGATGCGGAACTGAGCAAATTTTCTCTCATGTACCTATTATTTAATATAATAAGTATATTATTACAATATACCTATATATAATAGGTATACTTACAAAAATTGAATGATATATATATATATATATATATATATATATATATATATATATATATATATCTATTACGTACTTCATTTAATCATTATATACAGGGTGGTTTAATTGCGTATGCCTGTAAAATAATGGTAGCTGATATAGAGTATAGAGGCCTGCCGTGAAAAAATTTGAGGGTGGTCGTACGGCAAGTTTTTTCTTTTGCTCAAGGTGGCACAAAAGCGAGTAAGTTTTGGAACTTTTGCTCTATTATATATTGTAACCGTGTTCCTTGAAATGTTTTGACGTGACATTCACTGAAAAGTGTTTTGAATTATTATATTATATTATTATATTAATATTACTACGTTAATTATATTAATATTAATTCTACAGGGTTTCCATAAAGTGCAAAATTATAGGCAAAGTTAATTCACTACAATTTTATTATTTCTATGATGCAGAACTTTATGGACACTCTGTAGTCGTCATACATTAACGACTGGAATCAATAAACAATGAATTTATTCAGAATCATTAAAAATATTCAAAGGGGATAACTGATTCTTTTCATTTTTATTCTGAATGTAAAATGATTGCTTTTATATTGAACAGATTGGATGTTCAAAAATGTACAAACGCTAAATGTTACTAAAATGAAATTAATAAAGCTTTTAAATGAGGAATCATCGCACGGAACATTTGAAAGGGTGAAATGAGGCGAGATGCTGCAGAAGGGTCGACCGCAGATCGATCCTGAACCGTCGTTCAAACGCACCAAAAGTAAATCACCAAAATATATATACAGTATATACCTTTTCTTTCACCCTTTCAAATGTTCCGTGCGATGATTCCTCATTTCACGAAGGTCAAACTTGTCGCCTTCCTCTCGAGTTGGCCTGATGAAGTAGTGAGTTGGTTTCTTTTACTCTCCACCTCATATAACCAGGTACGCCCGACTCATCGGGGATTGTTATGAGCCAGGCGTCTAATTTTCTTTTGAAGATGTCCACTGCAACACCACTCGTGTTCCTTAGGTCTTCGGGCAGCTGATTAAACAGTCTTGGTCCTCTCACAGTAAAACTATTATCTTCCAGGGTTAAGGATGTTCTCTGTCTAGCCTTTAATTTGGGAACACGACACATTCTTCCTTTTCTACTTTCCACCGTTGTTTGGGGAGTTACAGGGTTCAAAGTAAGATTAGGGACTAGTCACTAGTGTTTCCATTATTTTCAAAGTATAAATAATGGTGTGTGTGTGTGTGTGTGTGTGTGTGTGTGTGTGTGTGTGTGTGTGTGTTCTCCTTTCCAGTGAATATAGGTTTAATTCACGTAATTTCCCAGTAATTTACTTCTTTGCACCCATTGATCTTGACTGTGAAGCTTCTATGAATCCCTTCTAGCTGTCTTATGTCTTCTTTTTTACATGGGCATGTTAGGATTGAGCAGTATTCCAGCTTGGGTATGATCAGTGTTTTCAGTAGAGGAATCATTATATTCCTATCCCTTCGTTTAAAGGTTCACAGTATCTGCCCAGTTATTAGCTTTGCTCTGTTTACTGTTATCTTATTTTGTGTTTCAAATTTCGCATCATCAGTCATTACAACCCCTAAATATTTTGCTTTAGAATTTCTCTGAGTTTTCTGTTCATTTGGGGTATAGTATTCCATGGATTTTAGGTCCTCCCTTTTTCCGTATCATAACAGTTGAAATTTCTCAGTGTTAAACTTCATACTGTTGTCTTCTGTCCACTTGTAGATTCTGTTCATGTCTGTTTGTAGAGATCATATATTGATGCTTAAAATCAGCACGCTGCCCCAATGTTATTATGAATGTAGAGTATAATGACAACCACTGAATGACGCCGAGCACTTCTGTGTACCCGTTAACGACGGGCGCGCGCGCCACTGCCACAACCGCAAATTTTCTTAAATAGTTAAATTCTCAAAACAATGCTTTGTATAATACAAACATTTCTTTTTAGAAATAATACCACGCATGCAAATATTAAATGAGATCAGAAGACAATATTACGATTTGAGTTAATGTTGAATTGGCAATTGCATATACATATTTTTAAGCACAAACAGACATACTTATTTCCCGATATGAAGAGCTCATTTCCAAAAGATGCTCACTCCATTTTTGGTCAAAGTTGAGTTTGTACCATTAAAACATAGTTCATGCCCATGTGCATCAAGGTGTGTTATCAATTAGTTTCAAAAGGTATTATATCCTTTTCACAACGGACATAATAATATGGCCTTGTTTCCAAAAAGTGCAAAGTCCAATTCACTTTGTTTCCAAAAGGGCCTAAATCTACAAATCCACCAGCAGCGTCCTCTATAAACTACAATATTAGTATAATTGTATGTACCTACATCTACAGTGAGAGATAAATGAGGATGTGTAGTGAACACTATGCATGCTGAGTCCAACACATGCATGGCATGGGTTCAACAATGGTGTGTGGCTCATCGTCAGGATCAGTGGTGGGCGCGGTACCAAAATTTGGGGGTGCGTTACGCGGTACTGCGGTACCTCAGCATGCCCAGTGCGTTACGCGGTACTGCGGTACTTTTTCAGGTCCCCCTGGTGCGTTCCGCGGTACTGCGGTACTGCGGTACTGCACACAAGAACAACACAAGTAATAGCACATATTTTCAGAAATTGCATATCGGCGATTTCGCACCTGAACTTTCTGCCATAATGGCTAAAAATCGATCTTTGTCACAGAAATGTAACACACGTGCAACCGGCTCAAAAGCAAGCACTGCACTGAGGCGTTGTGATAGGATGGCAACGTAACATGTTCTGAACGAAAACTTAACGTGTCTAGAGTTAGGCTGATGCAACACACGCAGCATTCGTCTTACTGTACTCCTGTAATAAGGTTTACTTCAAAAAAAGTGTTAATTTTTTGAAAAGTCGTGTTTGTCGGTACCGCGGAAAGTACCGCGGGAAATTTGAATGCGGTAGCGGTACTGCTGTACTTTCAGCGATCCTTTGCGGTACTGCGTTATGCGGTACCGGTTTGGTAGTGCGGTAGTACCGCAGTACCGCAGTACCGCAAAAAATACCGCAAGTGCCCAGCTTTGGTCAGGATGACATTGTGGCTTAATATAATTTTGATGATTGATTAAACTGGTAAAGACACTGAAATAAATAATACTGTTTTTGTACGGCTGTTTTTTCGGCGTTTGTTTCGGTGTAATCCCAAAGTCTTTCGGACATGTCTTTGATTATGTTCCAAAAGGTGCTAAGTCCACCACCAATTACAAACAAAAAAACCTATTTACAAATTAACTAGATATTATTCAGACATCTTTTTTTTGCTTAATGGCATTCACTCCGAACATTAATGTGAAAAAAACTACTTTTAGGACAGACTATAGTAAAAAAATATAAACTGTGCCAATATCTTAGAAACTGGTTTTATGGACTTAGCGCCTTTTGGAAATCAGCTCTTCATATACACGATGTACAAAGCCCGAAGAGCATTTTCGTTATATATATATATATATATATATATATATATATATATATATATATATATATAAGACTTATATCCTAGTGATTTCTCCATTCCCACACTTTATGTGTTTTGGTGGTGAGGCGTAACCCCCCAATCACTGGGGAACACAACTTTTGGTGACTTAGATGTTAGACCTGTTTCTGGGTATATTGAGGTCGCTGATTCTAAAAATGACATTAGTTTTTCTCCATCAGCTCTGCTTATCAAGATATGATATATATCTATATATATTTCAATATAATGTATATAATATTATATAATTGCTGACTGGCAATCACTGTTGTTGTCAATTGAATACAAAAGTATGATGAATGTCAGCAAAAATAGTGTATTAACATCAAACAAGCATAAGGTACGAAAAATATTTATTAAATTCAAACAAGCTTGAGACACGAACGGCAAAAAAAGTTCTTTCATTGAGACATCTCACATAAACCGCGTTTCTGAGATTTCTTGCGATGAGATGTGCCAGGACATTCGCGTTGGATGCTCCAGCAGTAATCTGCCATCATATGAGTATCCCATCGTCCGCGGTACCATTCTTCCATGGTCCTTAGTTCTTGGTGAAATCGTTCACCCTGTTCCTCGCTTAGATCACCGAGGTTATCTAGGAAACGATCCAAATGACTGTGGAGGTAATGCAGTTTGATGCTCATTTTACAGCCAAGTTTACAAAAAGAAGAGAGCATATTCTCCACTAGTTCACCGTAGTTATCGGCCTTATAGTTCCCAAGGAAATTCTTCACAACCATACTAAACGATGACCACGCACGTGCCTCAATGTTGTCCATTGAATCTTGGAAACGCGGGTCTTTCATGAGTTCCCGGATTTGCGGTCCATCGAAAATACCTGCCTTCAGCTTTTCCATGCTCAGCGCAGGAAATTTTCTACATATGTAGCCAAAACACGTCCCATCTCTGTTCAAAGCCTTTATAAATTGTTTCATCAAACCTAGTTTGATGTGCAGTGGTGGCAATATGATCCTTTCTCTGTCAACCAAAGCTTCTTTGATGATATTTTTTTCTCCAACCGCCATGTTTTCTCTCAGAGGCCACTGTCTTCTCACCCAGTGTTCATCTTTAGCTCTACTGTCCCAGAGACATATAAAGCACGGGTAACGGGTACTTGTTGCACCCGCTCTGCTGGCTCAGGAGAAAATTCACCATCTTCAGATCCACACAGATCACCCATTGGTGGTCTCGGTATATCTTTTCTAGGACTAGAGCGACTGTCCCGTGCTCTTCTCTCATACCGACTGAGTGACCAATTGGGATTGATCTGTATCTGTTGCCGATGTGTAGAAGAACACATTTTAGGCTCCGTTTGGAGCTATCTATGAATAACCGCCATTCCGATATGCCCATTTTCATCAGCAATCCGCGCACATTGTTGCAGAAAACTAAATCGTTCTCTTTTAAGAAGAAGGGCAGTAAATCCTTTTCTCTGTTGCGATATAACGTGATTTTGGTTCCCGGCAGCAGTAAATTTTTTTCTCCCAGCCTGGAAGCTAACAATTCAGACGATTTCTTCGAAAGACTTAAGTCCCTTATGAGGTCGTTTAATTCGTGTTGACTAAAACCTTCTGCAACTGATGACGGTCCTTCGAAATCACTGTCATTTTGCCCACATATGCTTTCTTTGTCAGTAGCAGATTCATCATCTTCTTGAGGGAGCTCTGGAAGATGGCTGAATGATGGGACAGGTATCTCATCTGAATGTGAAACAGGCCGTCTAGCTGAGTCTATGTCAGGATACGTCCATTTACTCCGGTTACGTCCATTGATGCCCTTTATATTCACCAAACAAAAGTAACAGTCATCACTGTGGTTTCTCTGTTCTCTCCATACCATTGGTATACCAAATTTCAGGCACCTCCTCTTTCCGTTGGTCCATTGCCGCAGATGCTCCGTACACGTTTTACACACAACATGAGGAGCCCATGGCTTATCTTGGTCCCCTAGTTGTACTTTGAAATAGGCAAAATAAGCTTTTTTCACAAAATCAGTAATAGTTTTTCTCTGTTCAATGAACGTGTACTCTCCGCAGATAAAACAAAACACATCTGGATGATTTAAACACTTTCTTCGTGATGAAGCCATGTCAACACCTGTAACAGGAAAGAATTCACGTTAGTACATGTACAATACACATGCAAAACAGCAACATCAGCAAAATCATAGCTACAATTTAATTATACAGATGCATTTAGATTTACGAGCAACTCATAATACCGTTCCAGAAGGGTAATAAAGTAGGTAATGACGTATGCAATATCTCAAAACCTAGAGCTGCTAGAACAAAATGGATGATATTTTCTGAATCAGTGGCATGAAAATATCCAGAATAAGGTCTAAAATCTCAGGCACCAAGAAAAAATATTTTTTTTGTTCCCCAGTGTTATAATCAGTCTTTACATACCAAAAAATGTATACTGTATTTGAAAAGTTGCACATTTTCTAATCATTCTTCGTTTTATCTCTCTGGTCCGAGCTGTACAGATACGAGCATATAACATAATTGAAGGGTCCCGCGTCTTAAGGTACTTAAGCGCCAAAATTAAAATTCGTCAGAAATCGCCTCCAAAGTTCAGCAATATTCTGGCAATAGTATCTCTGTTATTAATTGAGCTAGAACGTTTATTTTTGGCTAAATTAGAGTTCTAAGTATGCTAATGAAGATGTTGATGAGTTTTTGGAATAGATTTTCATATTTTATTTTATTATATTTTTTTTTATTTTTTTATTTTCTTATTATGCCGAACTTTGGGTGAACTTTTGGCTGGCGATAAAGGTGAAAAAAGTAGTTCGCTTCATAAGGTTTTCAACCATACTTCTAGTGTCGTAAGGTCATTATAACCCAAACCACGCGATAGAGGAAGGGTGAAAATAGTGATATCCATCAAAAACACATTTTCGCCTGTTGTGGCGCTTAGGTCCCTTAAGACGCGCGACCCCTCATTATCTCCTGAGTCCCGCCGCGTGCTTACATGCCTTCCAATCTAGCTTTTAATCTCTTCTGACATTTTGTGGTTATTACTAATTACATGGATAAATATTACACTGCTATCCCTACCATATCTGATATTTTCTTAACAAATTTGAATTGGTAGTTTTAATCATTTCATGGTTAATTGGATCGACTACCAGTATCACTTTCAGGTAGTAAGCATATGTTCTTCTGTTATTCTCTTGATATATATATATATATGTGTGTGTGTGTGTGTGTGCGTGTATATATATATATATATATATATATATATAATATATATATGGCCTATATTATAGCGCAGGCAAGGGGGTGCCCCAGGGGGCCAGGGCCCGCCCTTTTCCAAGGCTTAGGCCAGGTAGTCCGGAACCCTCCTTCATCAGGCCCTCTCCATTTGGTATCCAGTAAGGATGGCATATATAAATTTATATTACTCTGTGTATATTTGGCTCAGGTAAGTGAAATCTTTTGAATTCTGCACCGCTGAAAATTAGCAGTTCTGGCACGCAGGTGCAGGGAAACAGCCTGGATTAGGCACCACATTTGTTTACGTTTTCCAGTTGCTGATGAGCTTCTAGTGGAATCGTTCCACTTCGAACCAGCCATGGACATAATATAAGGAAATTCTTCGTAAAAAGGGTATGTATTTACTGGTGCCAACTCTTGGAGTTGTGATCCCAGGATTGAGAACCTCTGGTTTAGACTGAACATATTTAGTTGTACAGTCTGTTTTCATAACTTAAAAGATGTAGATAATTTAAGAATCAATTTAATTGCTCTTTATATTTGGTCAGGGATAGTCTGAAGTGTTCAGAAGGGGAAGGACAGAGGGAGGTAAAAGTAGTTTTGACCAACTAAAGGGGACAAACAAAATTACCAGAATCTTTTATATCTAAAGACTGTTGTTTGCTTTGTTCTCTCGTTATTAATACTAATTGTCTTTCTAACTGCACAAAATGATGAAAAGTTAATGATAGTTTTCTCATGTCACAGCAAACCCGCAGGCGCTCCAAGAATAAGTCTTCCAATGAACTGATAGCCTCTATCATGTATCTATCTGCACTTTTGATTACCATCACTATTATATGAATTTTGTAGTCCTATTAATTTATAGAAATGTGGATTAAATGTGAGACATTTGGAGTCAACTGTTTACATACATTAATAAATGTGATTCGTAAGTTACGTTGTTTATAAGCGTCACTCAATCATTAATCCATGTGGGAGTGTCTCATCGCGTAACCTGGGTCAGAAATCTGGGTCCCCTTTGAAAAACTTGTGTACCCCGCCCCCCGGCAGATGGGCTTCCGAATCCGCCCTTGACACATTATTTCCCTATGAGAACGGACTTTTGTTACACCCTATATATATATATATATATATATATATATATACCGGCGGATCCATAGGGAGGGGCTGAAGGGCTCGAGTCCCCCCATTGAACATTCATCTTAAGGGAAAAATCTTTCCTCTTATCTTTTCAGATTTACCGTGTCTTTGCCATAATAAAAACTGGCTGTTTATTATTATTATTATTATTATTATTATTATTATTATTAATTACCTTATTATTACCTTTGGCATTAAATAAAAGACCCATAGATTGACTGTGTGTTCTCTTAACCAATTAGTGCTTACTCACTCTTAAACAGGGCAGTCACATTGTTTTTTTTTGTGCATTAGGTAAAGGTGGTATTCTACTGCTATATACTGGGCACCAGTATAGGTACCAGCCCCCCCCCCGCCAAAAGAAATATTCTAGATCCGCCACTATATAATATATATCAGAGAGAGGAAGAGAGATGACAGTTTACGAGTATTTTACTCACTTTTGTGACTGTCCTTTTATTATGTCGTTCGAGAATATGTTTTACTAATAAGAATTTGAGCTCTCAATTTACATTACTGAAAAAGCATAAGCAGTTTTCAGGTTTCCATTCTGCTAACAGTGAAGAAAGCTTTGGTTATTTAAGAAATTAAGAGTTTATTCTGACACCGCTGTCGGAACTGAAAGATATTTCTTGTTATTAAATGAGCAAATCATATACTGTATTTAAGATTTATTACATGTTATTAAAACAAATAATTATATTTTAGTTACAGAAAGAAAAAGCTATTGAGCGCTGATCATTTTTGAAAAGTTTGCTCATCAGCAACTATTTATTTGTTTGTTTTTCATCATCTACGAATAAATATCAAAGCCTATCTATATCATTGTTACAGGTCACGTTCACATTATAAATTGTACAAATTTCGGTACAGAAGATTTTGAACGGGTTTTTAAGCCAGTGAAAGCATAACATTTGCTTTAAGCTCACGAGTCACTTAGATTTTAAATGTAGCTTTACAAATTTTGACCCACTGGTTTAAGATGTGAAGCTCAAAATTTTGATGGCCGTATTCTTTCCTAAGTTTATTGTCCGACCTGCTTCTCTGGATTTCCTCAAAACTCTATGAAATTTTGTACGAGCGTGGACGGACTACATTAATCTGTAGACTTTGTTAATACCCTAAACAATTAAAGAAATAAATACTTAGACCATAAATAATGGCTAAATAAGGTTCCATTTTGCAGCGTTTGAGTACAACATAATTAGGGACAGAAGATGAAAAAGAATTCCCTCTTAGAGAAATTTTAAAAAACATTTTTGAGAAACAAAATGCTACAATTTACCACCTAAATGACGCTATTTAAGACGTTGAAAATATTAAGAGTCAACATGAAACTATAATTTCTGCAATAGATAATTTAACGTGTATCTTATCTGATCTGAGAGTTAACTCTAATATTAAATAGCAGAACATAGTTGATTTTTAAAAATAATAAAAAGAACAATGCTAAAGCAATTAGTAGAAATAACTACTGTAACAAGTAGTTCATTCTATTTAGTGTATTTGCTTTTATATTTAATCCTACAAGAACTGTACAGATAAAAGTTTGTAAGACTTGGCTTTCAAACTGACTACACTCCAACTAGAGTAAATTCGCGATACTAATCGCGTTAATAATATGAGTGACAGAAACTCGAAAGAAACAGAGTCATAGAACGTACCTCAAAAATCTTAAGACTCTATATAGAGTTCAGAGAAGACGCTGAACTCTTAACTTGCCACCAAAGATTCTCAGTCTTTGTAATAATGGAATTTTAGCACAACGAATGAATACTAAATAAAATGTAAAATTATTATTGAATAACTAAATTTTTTAGAGTGTCAAATATCTCCTATTATCTCTGACATTGATTAAATATCTCTAAATCTATACAAGGCTGAATATGAAAACCTCATAATTATTCTCAAGTTTCTCGAGAAAAAATTAGACCCAAAACGTTCCTCCGTTGTCACGAGTCTTTTAAAGCAATTTACGGAGTCGACCCCTTCAAACGATGTGGATCGCAATGCTGAAATGGCACGCTTCCATACCCCCGAAGTTCCCCCAACCCCTACTTCTTCGTCATCCAAAGTTTCCAACCTTTCTCTTCCACAACATTTCCCTGCACCTATTGCATCCCAGCCCTACGCTCCGAGATCTTCTAATAATCAATTTTTTACACCACCTCATTCTTCCTGTCAGCCTTCTACGACTCCTCCTGTTCCCATTTTAGCATCGTAATAGCGTGCTTCAACTCCTGCGTCTTCAGCAAAGACGCGCGCTTCATCTTTATTAGATATGGCCACCACAAAAACAACAGGGCTCGCGCCACATTAAGAAGTGAATATAGCGATTATTCAGTCCATTTACGCCCTCTACCTTAAGAAAATACTGAAATAGAAAAGTCTGGCTTAGAACTGAGGTTGTAACAGAAATCATTTAATCTCCCCGTCACTCAAGATAAGTAGTTGGTCATAGAATCCACGCGTAGATCTATATTGACTGATACTACTAAACTTTCAGAATTGTCAGATATACATGAAAATGATCATTATTCCCAAGCCCCTTACCTTAACCAGAATGAAATTCCTTCTTTATAGAGTTCTTCCACTTCACCATCTATCACTATTTATATTAATTAGTCCAGAAAAACGCCATCAAGGCCTACAGGAAGAGTGGATTCCTAACTTGATCCATCTCATTCGGCAACAGATTTTCCTTCAGCTAAAACAGAATCCGGAAATAGGCCTCGATAGCAGTAACGAGCTAATGAGAATATCGAACCTTCTTTACTCTCAAGTCCTTCTCAAAGAGATAAATTGAAGTTTACTATTATAAATGGTAAACTTGAACATGGTTCAGAAGATGAAAAGCTGTATCACGATTGTGACGGAAACTGTTTATGTTAAATTAGTTTTTGCTTTAAACATTTTTCAGAAAGCCCAATAACTATTTAAACTAATTGCGCAAATCCACTCGTATGTAATAATTTGAAACAAAAATGAACAGTAACTCACTATACAACAAATTTGGGAAACTGGTCTTTGCAAACCTTTAAAGGTTTATTCCTAAAAATAGAATATCTGAAATGTTTCAGCATAAAACTACAGAATTAAGCATATCTTTAGCATTGCATTACAGATCAATTTAGTAAGATCAATTTAGGAATATTTTGAAGTAAAAAACAATAATTATCGTATCTGAATTAACATTCTTTAATTAAATTACATTAATTATAACTTTTTTTTATTAAAAAAGAAAGAAATTAAAAATTAGTAAATATATGTTATAAAATAACTCTCTTGAGCTTAAGTGAAACCCTTTTCAATCCAAATTATAATGCGCATATTCATCACTTCCCTCGCAGTACTCCACCTCCCATAAAACCCCCAAATGCTAGCGCGTATGAAAGACTATGTGCCACTTCCAAATTCAGATTCTTGGCTCCTGGTACCGAGAAATCTCATGAGATTTGACCATAGGCGCAAATCCCTTTGGGACAGGGGGGCAGGGGGGAGTTACATGTACCCCCACTTTTTGAAGGTTGGGGACAAAGTAGCAACTGTACCCCCCACTATTTGGGAACTATTAGGAATTCTTAGCAGGATAACGGTATTCCAAAGTAATAACAGGAATATAATGCATAAATAAATATTATTTTATTATATTATTATTTTATTATATTATTATTATATATTATTTTATTATATTATTATTATATTATTATATATTATATTTGTTACGATATTTTAAATACATGTACTAAAAATCCATTAATTTTTATATCCAAATATATCCTCACTTTTTGATAGCGATTTGCACCCATGGATTTGTCTCTTAGGAGGAGTGTCCCTGAGGTCCGTTAGTTTAATTGTTATTTGTTCTAGGGGTAAAGTACTTTTGGCATACTTGGCATTTACTGCTTTTAAGGAACTTTGCATTTAAGGAATAATTATTCTCCTGATTATATTAACGTTACAAACGTCAGTACTTCGATCTAATTGTAATCAAAGTGTAGCGCACCACGAGTTTCATTGCCAACCCAAAATTGCACACAGAACGCCATCTAGTGACTGAATAAACAACACATCTCACCTTTGGTTGCACTCAACGACGAGCCAAGCCAAACTTGATCATATATATATATATATATATATATATATATATAATGAAAAGAACCACGAAGGAAAGGAAACAAAATGGTGCTCACACGCTGTGTTCCTGAGGATGTCATTAGACGAAAGCGCTTGAGCACCATTCTGTTTCCTTTCCTTCGTGGTTCTTAATCTTTTCATCATAAATATTTGTCACGTGTTACTTTCGTGAAATAATTTTCATATATATATATATATCTCTCCTCCTCGTGTGCAGAAACGTTCCTTAATACTTATGTCGTTTCTATTCATTTATATACTGCGTGGTCATTGCAGTTATATGCGCATATTCACGATTTGCGAGGGTGCCCTCTCAGGGCATTGGTTTCTGCCCTATGTGGGAAAATTTCGATTTGTGATTAATTGAGGGCCGTAGCATAATGGTAGCGCGTCCAACCGGCAATTGGAAGGCCCTGGGTTCGATTCCCGGGCGGTTCGCCCATTTTTCATTTATTCGTTATCTCTCCTCCTCGTGTGCAGAAACGTTCCTTAATACTTATGTCGTTTCTATTCATTTATATACTGCGTGGTCATTGCAGTTATATGCGCATATTCACGATTTGCGAGGATGCCCTCTCAGGGCATTGGTTTCTGCCCTATGGGGAGAATTTTGATTTGTGATTAATTGAGGGCCGTAGCATAATGGTAGCGCGTCCAACCGGCAATTGGAAGGCCCTGGGTTCGATTCCCGGGCGGTTCGCCTCATTTTTCATTTATTCGTTATCTCTCCTCTCGTGTGCAGAAACGTTCCTTAATACTTATGTCGTTTCTATTCATTTATATACTGCGTGGTCATTGCAGTTATATGCGCATATTCACGATTTGCGAGGGTGCCCTCTCAGGGCATTGGTTTCTGCCCTATGTGGGAGAATTTCGATTTGTGATTAATTGAGGTCCGTAGCATAATGGTAGCGCGTCCAACCGGCAATTGGAAGGCCCTGGGTTCGATTCCCGGGCGGTTCGCCTCATTTTTCATTTATTCGTTATCTCTCCTCCTCGTGTGCAGAAACGTTCCTTAATACTTATGTCGTTTCTATTCATTTATATACTGCGTGGTCATTGCAGTTATATATGCATATATATATATATATATATATATAGTGTGTGTGTGTGTGTGTGTGTGTGTGTGCTGCATAAGCAACTTGGCTAAGTGAAGTCGAATGTGTAACAATTCACAAATATAGTGTGGTAATTTTTCTTGTGATGTGACATTTTTGGTACCTTGAAACATTAAAACAATTGTATAAAAAATCTGGAAAAAAAAAGGGATCAAATGTAGAATTCGGACCCCAGCCTTCTTTAGTTAGCTTTATAAGGCCAACTAACGAAAATATCATGACCTAACCTAACCAATCGTCAAGGGCGTACAGTTAACCTAACGATTGGTTAGGTTAGGTCGTGATATTTTCGTTAGTTAGCCTTATAAAGCTAACTAAAGAAGGCTGGGGTCCGAATTCTACATTTGATCCAAAAAAAGATATGTTAGTTCTAAGACTAGGTTAGGTTGCAGTAGATTAGGTTAGGTTGCCCTAGGTTAGCGAGTATCTCACTATTTAATGACTTAACAGAACCCACCCACCCTTCGAACCCTCCATTGCATCCAAAACACTTATCACGCCCCTATCAGTTAGATTAGGTTAAATTAGAATTGGTTAATTAGTTTTTAGGTATATGGATTTAAAAAAAGTCGGTACCTCGTTTATGCTGAGATACACACACACACATGTGTGTGTGTGTGTGTGTCTTCCTTCACTTAAAATTGTATTGAAATTAAATATTTTTGTCCAAGAGGTTTGACCGCATCCAATCTGAAATATTTTACAATCTGTCTCATATCACGATTGCTAACCTTGAATAATTATTTGGACTAAAGTTGATTAAAGTTTATTTTAATAAAAAAATATATATATATATATTAAAGAAAACGGGTTGAGCATACGTTAATTCTAACATTGGAACTGCATTTCTCAGAATACATTTAATTAATTTAATTTGGTTTTGGAAACACGCAGCAGCTGTACTAACTATTATAAAATTAAATAAATGAGAATTATTTGTTGTAAATAAATGTAAGTAATTTTGGTATTAAAGGCAATCCACATTGCCTCGTACTACAAAGTGTCCACAATGTCTTTTCAACCTAATGAAACTAACTGATTTTCGTTTTTCTTTTAGACTCATTTATCACTTAGATGGCCTGCTATTTCTTGGTTTATCTTTTACAGTTCATGTTGTGAAGAGTTTTTTTCCCATCTTGACAGAGTCCTTTTTCGAGGAACTGCACGATTGACTCGGTCCTGGAAGTTTGCACTAATATTTTCAATGGTTTTACCATTACGTGGTCGTTCATGGACCCAGGTACTAGCCAATATGAGTTGTTGAATCGTATAGTTGCTGTTATCACACATTTCAAATGTGTCTGAAAGAAAAACGAAAATCAGTTAGTACTTTACTGGGGTGAACACCCTGTATATTGGCATTCTATTCTGAAATATATGGAACTTAAAATTCTGTATATTTATTGCAAAAATTGTACTTGTATATTTTTCATGTATTTATCATTTGAAAGAAAATATAGAATTTGAATTGGGAGAAGTTTCTCTCTCTCTCTCTCTCTCTCACACACACACACACACACGCACACGCACACACACACACATTAAATAACAAAAGTTGGGGTCTCAAAACCAGAAAAAATTTTTTTTTTAGCATTTTTCCAAGTTCAGAATTTTAATTGATAATTCCTTCTAATTAACAAAGCATATCATTACACTAATCAACAAATAATTGAAGGATTGTCCCCACCTTTATCGAAATTACCCACGTAAACCTATCAAATAATAATGAGGACTTTAATCGGATTATTTTGATTATAGAATTGATCGCGATAGCCAGCGTATTCTTAAGCCTAGCTGGGTTAGGTCTATCAGCATAATGTGAAAGAGTTGTGTTGTTTTCGAGCTACTGAAGCGCCTACGGCAGCCCTATCTCATATGAAAATAGGCCTTGGGTTTATAGGATGTAAACCACGGCCAAAGATGAGCAGTAACGCGTTACGTAACGAGCGTTACATTTGTAACGAGTAAGGGTAACGCAGGGAGAAATTTTGAAATGTAGCGAAATAACGGTAACGCAAGAGGCAACTTTTTAAATGTAACGGAATTTTTTCGTTATTCGTTACATCGTTACTTTCGCCAGAGAACGAATAACGACAATGGAAAACATTAGTACTTATAGGAATGAGAGTTAAACTGCGCGAGACATTTATGAAGACAGGCGCGATGTCACTGCGTATGCTTACTATTCTACCTTAGAAATAAAGGTGTTGAAATACCCGAACGACACTGATCACAACATTGCGTCTCTGCATCGATATCCGGCAGTAAAGGATATATTTTTGCGCTACAATACAGCTATCGTCGTCTGCTCCAGTTGAACGCCTTTTGAGTTTAAGAGGACACATTCATTCCCCTAAAAGAAGTAAACTATCTGACATGATGTTTGGAGAACTTGTATTGCTGAAAGGAAATAATTCATACTTTTAGATAATAGATTTATAGTTTAGTTCATATTCATGAAAAATGGAAATAATTTTGCAAAATATAAGTATCATAGTAACAGATAATTCAGAATTTGGAGCTATTGAAGAATAGGGACCCCAGCCTTCTTTAGTTAGGCTTATAAGGCTAACTAACGAAAATATCATGACCTAACCTAACCAATCGTTAGGTTAACTGTACGCCCTTGACGATTGGTTAGGTTAGGTCATGATATTTTCGTTAATTAGCCTTATAAAGCTAACTAAAGAAGGCTGGGGTCCCTATTCTTCAATAGCTCCCAGAATTTTAGGTTTGATTTATTCACTTGCAGGGTTGCAGTTCCATGACAATATTGTATTTCTTTCCTTCAATAAAATCATTCACTGAACTTGCCGTTTTATTACTTCAACATTTAAATACCTACCTATCTGTGTGTGTGTGTGTGTGTGTGTGTGTGTGGACTGTGGGTGTGTCTGTGCGAGTAGACACCTCGTACATGCACAATACATATAAGCAATTACCTTTGCCCAAAAACATTTCTTAAAACAGACGTATTATCGTATATAACATTAATCTCTGCTTGGGACGTTTTCCAGTTTATGTACCGTTTTCTACAATGTTGGCTTTTATGCAACTTTCTAGTGTTTCTTTGCTTCTGTAAGGCACAGCATAGAGTAAAACAGAAGGTTAGGTTAGGTTACGTTACGTTAGGTTAGGTTAGGTTAGGTTATCAAGAACTTACCTCTCTTAAAAAGTTGTTATAATCGACGGCGGTTGTATGACCAATCAAAAATAAATTATATGAAAAACGGTACACAAACTGGAAAAGGTCCTCTGCTTGAAATACTATTAGTAAAATGGGATCACCTGAAGATCAGGGCCCCCAGCCTTCTTTAGTTAGCCTTATAAGGCTAACTAACGAAAATATCACGACCTAACCTAACCAGTCGTTAGGTCAACTGTACGTCCTTGACGTAGGTTAAGTCGTGATATTTTGTTAGTTAGCCTTATAAAGCTAACTAAAGAAAGCTGGGGGCCCTGAGCTTCAGGTGATCCGTCAAATGTAACACGTTACATGTAACGAGTAAAGGTAACGCCAAGAGCCAGTTTCGAATGTAACGATGTAATGGTAACGCACATCCATTTTATTCATGTAACGAGTAACGGTAACGCAGCAGATTTAAATGTAACGATGCCCATCACTGACCACGACCCTATTTCGGTTTTGGGTCAACCTTTTCTGACAAGAACCGATCTGATTTATATTACTAAGATAACCAGCATTTACCACACCCACTGGGAACGATATAACTACACTTTAAATTAGCTCTTTGATGACGGCGTCGCTAGTCCCGACACATTCGCTTGTTTGGAAAATATTACTACCCTGAATCCATTAATTGTTGCTACGGTAACGAAGTCTGTGTCCATTAATAAAATATCACTACTCCACTTGTGGGCTTTACTCGAACCATATCTAAGTCACAATCGGGTATGAAACACGTTAGAAAAATATTATTATACACTTAAGTCAAAGGTATTAAACGAAAAGAAGAATATATACACACCTTTGGTTAACCTTTGGTTAGCTTCCGCCCAAATTGTTCATTCTGACGAAGGTCAAGCTTTTCACTCCACCTTAAACCTACAGTTTAACGTGGAATCCGAACCACGTCCGACCAGCAGCCCAGCGTCTTAACCACTAGGCCACCCAGGGCACCCATTTATCTACCAACCACTTTCTTTATTGTGTGGAAGGATGAACAGCTGAGTTTTGCTACGCGCCGCCTGCCGTCAGCGGGTCTCGATCCCGGGGCCGATGGATTCGTAGTCAGCAACGCTAACCACTACAGTCCAGGGGTCCCCAAAGTGGTCGATATCGACCCCCAGGGGTCGATAAGACATTTTCGGGGGTCGAAAATTCCTCGGGGGTCGATTGGGGGGTCGATTAGAAATTGTTGATACAGAAGCATATCAGCATCACATCATTGCACGCCTTATTAAATATTGTTGGTCAAATCGGCATAATGTTTTGTGCCGAAAGCAAAAGTCGTATAATCTACAAATTGGCAAACCTGTGTCCACCCCGCTGACAGTTGTGATTGCGCCAATCAGAAAGCATTGTGAGCGTGACGTATTTTTCCGTAGATCTCGAAGTTAAATCACTTCAAAAATACGACCCTCAGTAACTTCTGGAGTAATGTAAATATTGTCAATAAGTATCCCAAACTTTGTGCAGCGGTAAACTCCTTTTTACTTGCATTCCCAAGTTCCTATATGGTTGAGGCTGGTTTTAGCCATGTAAATTCAGTCCTAACAAAGCAGAGGAACAAACTGAACATAGAAGAGCGTGGTGAGTTAAGACTAAAACTCACTAATTTACAACCAAATATTAGTGCTCTTCTCAAAGATCATCAACCACATCCCTCCCATTAAAGATGTCAGACGATCAATAAAAAAGGTAAAGTTGGTTTATTAAACTTTATTATAATATTTTACTATTATTGTATATATTTTTATTTAGTTATTCTACCTTTAACTACGACTTATAGATTTTTATTAATTAAAAAAATTAAGGGGGTCGATAAAAGGTCAAGGATTCCATGAAGGGGTCGACAGTCAAAAAAGTTTGGGGACCCCTGCACTACATCTATCTGCACAATCGATGGATCCGTCGTTCGCGCACACATTTGAACACTTCTCAGTGTTAAGATGTGTTCCAATTTTCTTAGTATTTTATCTTAAATGTAATTAAGCAATGATAATGATTAAAAGCATTTATCGAAAGTTTCGTAAAATAAAATAACAGTTTATATTTGGATTACTTTTACTACAAGACACTACAAAAGGCTAACCTAACTTAGCCTAATGTAACATAGTGTAATCTAACCTATATTAACCTAATGAATTCAGCTCAAAAAGGCAGGACTTTGGGAATTTTTTTTTCGGCCTGATTTTGCGCATCTTTCAGTGTTTTTTAACGTGCAGTTCTAAAAGAAATTGTGCAGTTCTATAGGCAAATGTATGCAGTTCAAAGTTGTATTTTGTATGCTTTACTAAATCACAAATAGAGCAGTTATCATAAATTAAAGTTAAATCAGTTCTTTCCAGTTGATATGTAGAATATTATTCCAGCAATAAGGTATCGTATAGTCGCCGCCGTGCGTATGAAAAGAATCTCACAGACATATTGCCACCTGCTGTAAAGTTTAATGTAAGGTATGTTAGCCCATAAAGTACTTATAAACTAAAGAATAAAAGTTTTAAATTTATGTTAACAAAATTTTTTTATTGAAAAAGCATATGTAAGTGAGTAGGATTGATGAGTAAATAGCACTGATGAGTGAGTAGGACGCTGGATAGTGCAGGATAAGTTATTTTTCATCTATCTGTGGCCTATGAAATGTGCAGTTCTAAAAATTCCTTAAAAAAAAACCTGCCATCTTTACCACTGTCTTGCACACAGCAATGCTAAGATATCGTCATGACACGCGCACAGTTCGTTACAATATCGTAACGATGTCGTACCGCCGTACATCATGTTTGCTGGGAGTCTCAACAGAATAAAGAAAAGTAGAATTGAATCTCCTCTGTCGATCCTCCGCTGGACGGAATGCGTTTGCCGCTTAGATGCCATATTTCTTTGACAAATATTTTAAATTATTGTCTAGATGTATAGTACTCATATTTACAATACTTTATTCACTGAATGACGGTATCTGAAATGTGTCCTGTCAGTCCAGGGGCGTACCCAGAAATTTGCCAAGGGGGGCCGAACTTGGAACTAATCGTAGGAGTATAATTGAAATAGAGATAAATAATTTTTATGTTCGTTCATCATGAGCTTATCGTTCAGTTAGAGATGCTTAACTAGCTACTGCTAAGCCATATTATGAATAAAAATATAAAAATTATATTATAAAAATATAAAAATTATGATAAAAATCTGATTAGTAACATAATATTCAATGCAAACCGCAATTACGATGCTCAGATTTGTATTAACATAAGAATAAAAAAGTGCTAATTTCGAGATTAAGCATTTCCTTGGACTGTTACCTTTATAAAAGAAAATTATTCTAAGGGCCGGATTAAGAGTTTTCAGGATCCTAAGTAATTTTAGATTTTTAGTAGTAGGGGAGGCAAGAGCTAGCGCCGAAGGCGCCAAAATTTTTTCACTTTCATTCTCATCCTGTTGTTGTTGAGCTAATAATTTATTAGCTCAAGGGGTGGGAGGCGATCGCCCCTGTCGCCCTCCCCTTCGGTACGCCTCTGCCTGTAACTCCTTCGTCGTATGTTCAACTCCTTAATAAAGTTCAAATAAAATTGTAAAGGTTTATTTAAGTAAACATTTTTGTAAATATTCTGATACAGACTCATTGTCTCCTAATTTGTGCTTTTGAATAACGATTTTAAAATTTTAAAAAAATTAAATGCTATTTAAGCAATATAGTTCTTGATTAGTAATAATCATGTAACTTGTCTTGAGGTTAGCAGTTACAAATCAAATCAGATCAGATGATAGGTCGGAGGCATAGCCTTTGCAGCGGCCCTTCCTAAACATTTGTTTTTTGTAACTAGTTTGTGTTTAGCTCCTTTAATTTTTTCTCTTATTTTCCAGAAGCTGTGAAGAGCTTCTTTTTTTCTTTCAGTATTGGACTCCCCCAAACGGAAAGTCTCCAATCAAAGCATCCACATTTTCAACATATGGTTGTTGAAGTTCAGCCACTTTCTTCCTTTCTTCTGTGTACTCTGGGCACAACAGAACAAAATGATATAGGTCATCTTCTTCTGCCCCACAAAGTTTGCATTCCACGTTTTCATTAGTGTATCTCTTCCTGTTTACAGTGGTAGGCAGTTCGTTCTAGCCTTATATAGAGTTATTGATGGGGGTCTATTATCGTAGACAGTTTCCTCTTTTATTTGCTTTTTCCATTTCTTATAGATTCCTAAACTAGATTCGTTCTGTACCTCCTCCATCCATCTTGCTGAGTCGCAGTTTCTCGTCTTTTCTTTGAGTTGCTCTTTAGTCATACTATCTATATCTTGATAGCTGATGTTTAACTTCTTCAAGGTATTTTTTGGTTGTTTTTATCCATTTAGTGTTACTTCTTTCTCGCATTGTTTCTAAAATGGACTTCAACAGTTAGTTCTTTCCTTTTCTCTTATTCTTTATATATTGTATTCTTCCATCTATTATCCTCCTTTTCATTAGGGATGCCCCAATTTCTCCTCTTAGGGTGCAGATTGGTGCGTATTTCGGTGCCCCCTGTATTTGTCTATAAACTCCATTCTGAATTCTTTGTATTTTTCCCATTTCTATATCAGTAAGGGTTATTATATTTGTTCCATATAACACTGAGGGTACAGCAACATTTTTCCAATATGTTTTCCCTATCATAATTTTGTTACAGCTCCTGGCAACACAGAATAGGTTATGTTTGCCAACTTTTGTGCTTTTTCGAACATATTTTCTTTCTACGTTTTAAAATATTTTTTTTTATTGTTAATCGTTAGACCAAGATACTTGATTTTATCTGTAACTTCAATATTTTCTATTTCTTGAGGTTGATTTTTCCTTTTGTTCTTGTATATATCAAGGCCACACTCCTTACTGACTTCTATTACTATTTTCAAATTATTTGTTGCTTCTTCCAATGAGTGTGCCGAGAGGCCCACCATCAGCAAAAAACAAGATTCTTATATTTAAAAGTTCATTCTGAAAACCTGTCCCTTTTTCTTCTAATTTATCTACAGTATGTATAATCAGGCACGTTATTAGTTTAAACAGCACAGTTGAACCTGCGCAACTTTGTCTTATGCCACTTTTAACTTCTATTTCTCTTTCCACTGAGCCGAATTTTACCATGGTCTTGTCGTCTTTATAGATATTAGCTATGGTATCTATAATTTTTTAGTGCACTTTATATTTCATTAAAACATGTATAAATTTTTTCTCTCTTGACTGAGTCAAAGGCTTTGCTAAAGTCAATTGAAGTTATTATTAATGGCTTCTTTTTCTGGCATATGTCTTCTATACAATACTGTAAAATGAGTACATTATTTTCTATTTGGCCTCCTTCTGAAAATCCAGCCTGGATATCTTTTTTCTCATTATTGTTTATGACTTGGTTATTATCTATGCTTTTTCCTGTTAGGGACATAAATAATTTGTAAGAAATTTCTGTTAACGCAATAGGTCTCAAGTCTTCTGCTGTAGGCTTAGTAATTTTTGGAATCATCTTTGTATGTGATTTACTGGATCCAGTCTTCTATTTTTACCTCTTCATCTATTATTTGTTGGAAACAGTTCTTGAGCACTTCCAGACATATTTTATTATTTCCTAGTACCTTATACATTTCTGGTTTTTTGTTATCTGGTCCAGCAGCTTTATTATTTTTTAACTTGTTTATACATTGCTTTACCTGATTTACAGTAAGTTTAGGGCAACGGTCTTCAACCTGGGCGATATCGCCCACTAGTGGGCGATTTGAGTTTTTAGGTGGGCGGCAAGAAAATTTATAAAATTCTTGTAAAATTCAACAAAATTTACAATATTGTATGCAAAAAATGATCGAATGTTTCGTCAGTTGTGTCATGACAATGATGAACAATTTGTTAGGTTATTATGGAAAAACCACAACATGGTATCATATGTGGTACCTTTATTTCATAATTAAATATAAATTATTAATTAATTGAATTAAATATCTATACAAAATTGGCTCGGGATTGGCGACATAGCCTAATGGGAATGAAATGATTGCCATACATACATAGAAATCGTATGTAGGCGTCGGGTCTGTACAACCACGAGAAACCTTCATTTATATCACGTGAACCAAATTTTCCATTTGCTAACCCATGCAAAATACAAGGGAGAAAGAGTCAACAACCTTTGCAAAATCAGCAATTTATACGAAAATATGAAGATATATTAAAGGAACGGCTCTCAGGGCTGTTTATGTTACAGCGAACGCTTTAAACAGGGAAGATGTGTTAGTCTTTTCCCTCAAGTTCTGAGTGAATTCCTTATAATAAAATTAATACATAAAATAGGATAGGCCTATCCCCAGAAGTGTCTATATTGTGACAGCCCATATTTATTACAAGACGTTAACTCATTGCGTAACTCCATCGTGGCGGCCCTACACCGAAAAAGATCGTAACGCCCTGCATCGAAGCAAACTAAGATCCATCAAAATTAAAGTGAGGCAATTTCATTTTCATTCTAGGGCGTCTAAAATCCCGACGCTAAAATTACCATAAACAATTAAATATAAAGAGGTCCTTTAAAGACCTACATATTCATAACTCTCTAACGAAAATATATAGGGCTTTTGTCGTTCACTCTCCACTGAAATCTGATGGACATTTCCAACGGATGAGGGTAACAGGCAATCAACCCATAGCTCTATATAGTTTTCCACAGTTATTATTACACACAGAGGTCCGATGGCTCTCGAAGGGTGCATGTTTAACTCGTTTTGTTGAACTATATGAGAGCGTAGTGCAGTTTCTAGAAGACCAAAATGAAGTTGATCTTAGCCAAAAGTTAAAAATGATAAAAAATGATGCTTGTTATTTGGCAGGAATATTTAAGAAATGCAATGATTGTAATTTGCAGCTTCAAGGAGCCAATATGACACTCATGAACTGCCAAAAAGTTCTCATTATTCATTGAAAAGCTGGATTTATTCAGTCACAATCTTTCAAAAAGGTAATTTCACCAGTTTCCAGAATTGTTATCTATTAAGGATGACATAACAACAATTGATACACAAAGGTTTATTGATCATCTCAATAAACTTGAAACGGATTTTGAAACTCGATTCAGTGATGTTTTAACCATGGAAGTATATGATTGGATGGTAAACCCGTTTACTGGAAATGTTACTGAAGCTGATGTAACATGTCAAGAGGAGCTATTAGAACTCAGACATGATGAGGAAAGCAAGGGAAATTTCAATAACGGTGGTTATATGCAGCTTTGGCAAAATAAAAAGATGTCAAATGTATATCCCAATATGTGGAAAAAGATTTTTAAATTACTGATCGCTTTTCCTACTTCGTACCTAGTTGAATCAGGTTTTAGTGCTGTGAATCACATTCTAACCAAAAACAGGAATGCTTTAAAAATCCCTGAAAGAGGGGACATTCGTTTGTTCCTCACTAAATTCGAGCCAAACATTCGGAATTTAGTTTCCAAGCATCAAGCACAAGGATCTCACTAAATTAAAGGTAAATGCATAATGTTTTATTATATAATATATATAATGTACCATACATAATTTTTAATATATGTTTGTTGGATTTTTAATTTTGGTGGGCGGTTGGCTAATTTATCTCACATAAAAATAGTAAAAGTGGGCGGTAGGCATAAAAAGGTTGAAGGGCACTGGTTTAGGGTATTCCATAGGCTAAATAACATTTCTTGTTTGAAACACAAATCAACGTGCTCCCTAACTTCTGACGGAAATTTGTATATAATTTCCCCATGTATGGGTATATTTACCCTAATGCTACTCATAGTTTCTTCACTCATCATATCGCTGTATGCTAGTTCTGTCTCTTCAGTCTTTATTCCAAACCTGGTTGATTGTATTATCGTGTTTTTTGTATATTTTGCTCCAATATTCTATTTTTTTCACCTGTCTCTATGTCTGTTAGTTGTTGACCTTCCTTGCTATATAGCACCAGCTCATTATTTAATTGGGTATCAGTGTTTCTTAACTTATTTACCACTTCCCATAGTTTCTTACTCTTATTAGTACTTTCTTTTATTTCTCTAGTAATTCTTGTTTCATATATATACACATTTCTTCTTTAATTATATTATGTACCTTCTTTTTTGTATCATTTACATTGTGTGAATTCTACTCCTTTCCTGTTCTATTTTTGCATTTCTTTTTTGTCTATTTAAACTTTTTCTTTTCTTTATTTCATTTCTGATGTTAATATTTATCCAAGGTGGCGCCTTTGTTTGACTATTCTCCCCAATTTCAATTACCTTCCTCCTGTAGACCTGTTTTAAAGTCTTCTCTGCTGATTCACTTATTATGTTATTCATATCTTCTATTTTTGTTACATTTTTACTTTTTATTTTGTTTTTACTTCTTCAACATACAGTTTTAGTTACTGTTCATCTGTCTTGTAATACTGCTTTGTCTCCCAGTTGCCATTATTTATTAATGTTATCCTTCATAAATAATCTTCTTTGAAAAGAAATGATGATAAAATGAAGGGTAACTCCTAAATTTTAGATAAATAAATGGGGGAACAAAATTAAAATTGACATTTGAATAACTGCCTTCTACTCAGATTATTCACCTTACATATCTACCCTTTTCTTGACATGAATAAAAGGAATACAAAGACTTAAAAATCAATGGTCTTTTCATGTGTATCGACCCTGCAGCAGTTCTTATAGTTTTGAGAAATTTTAAATAGCTTTCTTCCACAATGTTTTCCGTGGAAAAGAGCGATGTAAGAATATCTTTCACACTGTAGGTATATCCTGCGATAGGGCTAGTTTAAAATTTAGAGCATCTTCGGTGAAGTTGATTCAAACCTAATCTACCTACTGTAGCCTACCTATTTTAATCTAACCTACTGTAACTTTGCCTGACCCTAGTACTCCTATCACCAGCGTTTTTCATTTTGACGATTTGACTGACATCCTGTATCATTTCTTTATATAAATTCTGGTTCTCACCAGGTTTATATATTATATATATAGTCACTTCCTATTATACACCCAACTGATATCTCTTTTTGAGAAGACAAAGCTCATTCTATTTTGTGTAAATTAATAAAAATAATTTGGAAAGCTGCATGAAATTTTGGTTTTAAAAACTGTATTTAAGAATCTTTCAGAACAAACTTTTAATTCTTCATAAATAACAACAGAATGACACCTTAGGCTACATTACAAATGAATATTCGAGAAGATTGTGTTGAAATAAAAAATTTCCTGTTGTTTCACAAAAACATCTGACATGACTCAGCTATAAAAAGAGATAAAGTGTACAGCAAAATAAACAAATAAATACAATTCTAAATGTTCACACACACACACACACACACACACACACACACACACACACTCTAAGCTTGGGAATGTCACGTATTAAACTCTTATTTACTGTTCTCATGTACTCTACTCTACTCTAGGTTACGTTCTTCGCATTTACAATGGACTCATAATTTCTATTATTTGATACAAATTAACTAACATTTCCGGATCCTCTCCTTTGTACGAGTCTTCAAAGTAATCGTGTTCATCTATATAAGCGAAATGAAGACAGTGAAGTCGGGGGTTCGACCCCCCAACGGTGCAGGTAATAATAATCTGGGAGTTAGCGCAATAGGTCGCGTTAGTTGGCCTGAGCGCTGTGCCAGTTTCGGGTCCTTGTGAGTAATTATTATTACGCTACGCAAAAAACGTTCGACGATTTGATGTTTCGAGCCAATTTTATTAATACAGTTTGCCCATTAATCACTGTTAGTGATAGAATGGTTATCTATAATACTACATGGCAATTAAATCCTATACTATTGAGCTAAAATGTGTCTGTGTGTCTGTCCACACAGGCTACCCGCCCGGGGGTAGTGGGGGAGGGGGTGGGGTAGTGGGGGAATGGGGTGGGGGTAATGGCATTTTTTTTACTTTTGTCGCTTAGGCACTTCTTCCAGGAGGGCCGAGTTGTACAACGGTCGCGAGCGATAGCGAGCTACCGCTTGTTAAATCCTATTTTACAATCATCACATCTGGACTGTTTTTATTCATTTAAATATCACTGATTTTATATTAAGTTTGAACCTTCACGCTGGCAAACGTTTTTGTGGGAAATCATCATACGACAATATGAAAATGTACGATGGAGTGACTCAGATTTCCATTTTAAAATGATCCTTCACTTCCACGTACAGTGGGTATTTTCCCGTTTATATTTTATCTTTTCCGCACTTTAACAACATCATTTTCTTTATTTAATTTGTCCCTCCTTAATGGTCTCTACCTATTCAATGTCATTCTCATTTTATTCTTCGTCCAAGAACGAGAGATCTGAAAGTGAGAATCTCAAAGGAGACAGTTCTGAAATCGATCCATTTCCACTGTATGATTCCCACTTTAAGTTAGATTTTTCAAAGGAAATATCCCTCGAGCGCCGAACTGCCTCATAGATCTCTCTATCCTTTCCCAAATCGAGAAACTCTCTCCCCAAATATGGAATTCAGGCTTCGATCACTCCCATTTCCGGATGGTGGGGGAGAATTGGAATGATACCGAGTGGAAAATAATCCTTCTTTAGGATTTCCCGAAGGTTTCGTTCCAATCGCGCTCGTTTATAAATGGGATATATATATATATATATATATATATATATATATATATATATATATATATATGTGTGTGTGTGTGTGCAAAATGTTTAGCACGCACAATTATGTAATCATTTTGTATTTCATTATTAAGTTATATACAAGTTCATACCGACCTTTTATGTTTTCTTGTTGATGAAACTCGTTTTACGGAACTTATTTTCGTGCAGTTACAAAGTTTAATTTTCTCCTTTTCAAAACATTTTTCTAACTCAAGGAAATTGTTGAAATACAGTAATTAAAAAAGTATGTCAAAACATCTATTATTATATTTATATATATAAAACCTTTGGTTAGCTTCCGCCCCAATTGTTCATTCTGACGAAGGTCAAGCTTTTCACTTCACCTTAGACCTACAGTTTAATGTGGAATCCGAACCACGCCCCACCAGCAGCACAGCGTCTTAACCACTAGGCCACCCAGGGTACCCATTTATCTACCAACCACTTTCTTTTTTATTGTGTGGAAGAGTGAACAGCTGGGTTTTGCTGGGCGCCGGGTGCCGTCACCGGGTCTCGAACCCGAGGCCGATGGATTTGTAGTCAGCGACGCTAACCACTACACCACGGAGGTGTATATATATATATATATATATATATATATATATATATATATATATATATATAAAGACGGAAATTGTTACCACAGTGGCTTATAGTTGCGCCATTTGATATCGTTAGTTTGCTATTATTAGAGGCTGCTGGTTTTTTTTTTGCATCTTAAAACTTATTTTTGTGAATCCACTTAATTTGTTTGTGCTTAGAAATTATTTCTTTTCTATTTTTGTCCTATTTATGTTGAAATACGACAAACTTTGCCACCCTAGGCAGGTGCCTACTCCGCTTATAAGTAAATCCGCCTATGTGTATATATATGTTTATATTCAGGGTGCCCCATAAGTCGGGTCACATAGGAAAATTTATTTTAAATTAAATTTACAAAAGTAATACATTAGAACGAAAACCTCGCAACGAAAACAAATAAAACCTCACACCCCTAAGTTTTTCTCAGGGGGCACCTTAAATCTGTTGTGCTCGGTGACCGTCCACGTACCATTGAAGACCTTAAAGAAAATATCCGTGTTGTTTGTGCACAAATCATACCAGACTTTCACACGTGCGCGTTTAAGTTTGGAACATCGTATCAATATGCGCGAACAACGAGAAGGACATCAATTCGAACATTTGTTTTCGTTTTAATGTATCACTTTTGTAAATTTAATTTAAAATAAATTTTCCTGCGAGACTGGACTTATGGGACACCCTGTATAACTGGCGAGTATAGAATGCGTCATACAGAGTCTAATTGAGAACCATACAGAGAAAGATGATGATGATGACGCGATAAGAAGCGATAAAAGTTAACTCAAAATACTTCTATAATTTTGCAAAATGAAGACGAATAATCACGCGACTATCTGACTTTTGAAGAATGAAAACAATGCATTAACCGATGATCTAAAAGAAGTATCTAAAATAATTATTAAGAGCTCAGTATGAATCATCTTTCAGTATCCCCAAAACTGATAAACTAATATGCGATAGAAACGCGTTCTTTGAAGAAGAATTACGAGGGGAAAGTATAACGGACTTCGACTTCACAACCGATATCACACAAGCTATAGGGAAACTGAAAATACACTCGGCAGCAGGCCCGGACAAATGGAATGCCATACTGATCAAAATCTGCAAGAATGAAGTTGCTAAGCCCCTACATTGGATATCGAGACAATCACTAGACACGGGAGACATATCAAGCACCCTGAAGAGAGTGAACATAGTTCCAAATATACGAGTATAAAAGGGGAGATCGATCCGAGGCTAAAAACTATAGGCCAGTGTCGCTTACATTGTCTTAGTATCTCACCAAAATATTTGAAACAATAGAGAAAAAATGTATGACTTTTTGGAAACTTCCAAAAAACTGAAATATATGGGAATAACAGGAAAAGTAGGAAAATGGGTGCCATTTAGTGAGTGGCATCAAGTCGTTACAGTTCAAGGAATATCATCAGAGTCAGAGGTCCTTTGCTCCGTACCACAAGGAACCGTAATAGCTCCATTACTCTTCATAACTGGTCTGATATAGATGAGGAAGTTACCAGAGACAGCACAGTAACATCCTTTGTCGATGACAAAAATTAGTAGAAAATAAGAACCCCAGAGGATATAGGATCTCTACAAACAGACATGAACAGCATCCACAATTGGTCTGAAGGCAATAATATGAAATTTAACACTGAGAAATTTCAACTATTAAGGTACGGAAGAAGGGAAGACTTAAAATCCATGAATACTGTACCCCAAATGCACGAAATTTAGAAAAAAATTCTAAAGCAAACGATTTAAGAACTGTAATGACTGATGACGCGAAATTTGAAACAAAATAAGGTAACAGTAAACAGAGCAAAAAGAATAACCGGACAAATATTAAGAACCTTTAAAAGAAGGGATAGGAATATAATGATTCCTCTGTTGAAAACACTGATCATATCCAAGTTGAAGTATTGCTCGATCTTAACATCCCCATATAAAAAAAACGGACATTAGTCAACTAGAAGGGATTCAGCTTCACAGCCAAGAGCAATGGATGTAAAGAACTAAATTACTGGGAAAGGTTGCGTGAATTAAACTTATATTCACTGGAAAGAAGGAGAGAAAGGTACACCATTATTTACACTTCGAAAATAATGGAGGACTAGTCCCTAATATTACTTTGAACCCTATAACCACTCAAACAATTGAGCCGGGAGTACCTGGCTGTGAAGTGGAGAGCGCAAGAAACCAACTCTTTACTTCATTAGGCCAATTCAAGAGGAGGAGCAACAAGCCTGACCTCCGGGAAATCATCGCACGGAACATCTGAAAGGTTGAAAAGTATATATATATATATATATATATATATATATATATATATGCACTAAAATCACAGAATAACACGTGATCTTATTAATAAGCAAACAACCACAGGGAAAAGGAAAAGGAAACACGAAGTCCGAGCGCTTTCGTGATATATTCACATTTTCTGTTTCTCCTTGAAGATGTGAATATATCACGAAAGCGCTCGGACTTCGTGTTTCCTTTTCCTTTTCCCTGTGGTTGTTTGCTTATATATATATATATATATATGCAAAACTCTTAAGGCATATTGCATTTTTCCACCCTGAAACACAAGAAAACTAAAACTTCAATTCAATGCAAATACACTTTTAATGGCAAATCAAATTCAAATACAGGAACCCTATTTACACAGAATATACCTTGATACCCTCTTCAAAGACCTTCCACAGATCATCTAAGTTGCTGGGATTCTTTTATACTTTTTCTTTATTCAAATGGTCCCATACAACTTCAATGTTACTGAGATTTGGGCTTTGAAGGGTCCATACCATGCGTTGAAGGTCTCTAGCTTCCTCTTTCGTTTGCAAATAGGTTTTAATTGTTCCTGCTGTGCGCTTTGGATCAATATCTTGCTGTAAGATAAAGTTTGTACCAGTACGGTTTGCACTATAGTGCCTAGAGTAAACCAATCACAATGCTTCTTTATTTAGTGTAATCTATTGTTTAATTAAGTCGGTATTCTGTCCTTGTAGTTAAAGAAAGAGGAAATGTTTGACGATCTGAATATAATTTTTAAAACCACTTGTGAATAAAATTCTTTGAAGAGCCTTAACAATCTATTCCTCAAATAGAGACTCGCTATAGTTTTCGTCAAAATATATAAATAATTTCCTTTGGTACAATATGGACACGTATGGAAGAACCCATTACGAGTTCTATTTCAAGTAGTTCCAATTGTCTTATCTATAAAATTTCGAGGAGTGCAATTTGTTTTAGCAAAAACTGCGAACCTTATCCAACTCCTTGCTCATTGAGATGTAATTATTATTATTTTTATTAAATAAATAAGTCAATACTGAAAACACGATAGGTTAAAGTAGAAATCAAGTTATGTTTACATTCCAATAGAATAAAAGAAAAGAAATTGTTAACTTGAGAGAAAGAGAGAAAAATTTGTGAAATTGTTTGAGATGCCTCCATGTTCCAATATGGATTTTGGATTTAATGACTTCAACCTTTCAAAAACGATGCTTGAGTGGAAGTTTAATGATTAAATTTTCGTGGTTTTAATTAAATAATTTAATTAAAATGCCGTCAATTTGGTTCCCAATTCAATTATTTCTTTATCTATACTTAAACCTTTGGCAAAATTCCAGAATCCAGACGCAGTTCAGAGGCAGAGTTCGTAATAGTTTAGTAATATGTAAGGTTAGGCTCGGTTAGGTTTGTTTAGGTTAAGTTAGGTGAGGTTGGTTACGTTTGATTAGGTGGCTAGTAATTATGAATTTGTCTCTAAACTGTGTCTGGATTCTGGAATTTCACCAAACTTTTTACCTATTTCAGTTTCCATTATATTTGTCGATGGCTATTCACATTTTTACTGATGCTATTGGATCCTTTTTTTTCTCTTTTTAGTTTTAATGTGTGTGTGTGTGTGTGTGTGTACATATACAGGGTGTTTCATAACATGTGGGACGCACTTTCAGGATGGATTCAGGACCGGTAAACAATGAAAAATATTTATATAACATATACCCGAAATCGCTTTGTTTCCGAGTTACAGCCGTTATGTGTTCCAGCAAGTACCCGCCTTACCTTTAAAGGAAGTGCTCAAAATGACCGCCTCGCGCTTGAATACACGCCTGAACACACCTCGTCATAGACTGCCTGACGCGTTCAAACATTCCAAGTATTGCTCGGATTTTCTGGCATCCTTGTTCTACACGTTGGCGAAGCATTTCAACTTTGTCAATGGGTGTCACGTAAACGATGGATTTCAGATGACCCCACAGATAAAAATCGAGTGGATCAGGGGCGGAGCTAGCTAGGGGCAGGCGGGGCAGTGCCCCGGGGCCAGGGCCTTTGGGGGGCCACGGGTCGTTTCAACAAGTCATGACAAGTTATTTGAGAGAGCAACAAAGCTAGTAAATAAATATAAAAATTATATTTCCTCTGGATTTCCAAGTCAATTACTCTCTTTTCGAATGTGCTCAAAAACAGACATTGAAAAAATGACGACAATCCATGAGCTATATTCATTTTTAATTAAAGACAAAAGTACTTTGTGCTCAAGTTTTCCGGAAGTTGTGACTGCCATAACATTGTT